>CM019148.1:134590126-134695958 GCA_009733165.1 Naja naja | reverse complement strand
TATGTATGTAGGTTTAAGTCATTGGTTTAGTTTGAACTGTTCTTGTAAAATGTTGGAAATGATTGGTTTAAAAGCGCGGAAAACCCTGCACTCTGATTGGCTGGCAACTGCGGCTGCTGGCTATAAGTAGCATACAGCCAACAAATGGGTCCTTCTGAGCTGTAGTCACTAATAAACTAAGAGCTTGAAGCACTCTGCGTCTGTCTCTTCATGCAAACTTAACACTGGCGATGAAGGTGGGATTTTCCTGAAGAGAAGGCAACGGGAACAGAAGAAAGTGAGATGGCTGCTGAACACCCCCCAGCCCCGTTCGATCTGACGGCAGAAGACTGGGAGTCGTATGCAGATCGTTTCCAAATGTATCTGGAGGAAACGATCTTGCCGACATTTCCAAGAAGCGGAAGAGGGCGGTCTTTCTCACACACTGCGGTCTGGCAGTTTTCAAGATGGTGAAGGCATTGGCGGGAGCTGCAGACGTGAAGGTAATGGACTGCCTGACTTAGAAAAACTGTTAAGAGCCCATTACGCGCCACAAGTATCGTGCCTCATTAGAGACACGAGTTTTACCGTCGTGATCAGGGGAAAGCGAAAACGTAAACAACTTTGTGGCAAGTTTAAAAGACATTGGGGGTGCATGCGAATTTAACAATTTAGAAGAGGCCATGCGATCGATTTGTTCTGGGCCTTAAAGACAAGGTGCTACAGAGCAAATTATTACTGAAACCTAAGATCACGCTTAAGGAAGCAATAAAAGAGGCCTTTTCAGCAGAAGCTACCAAGTCCTCAGCAGCAGCCATGAAGAAAATCAACAAGGCCACAAGCCATCCTGATGTGGAAAAGTCCATAACAACTCATTGTGAGCAAATAGATTCTGAATCAGATTGTAGTGAGGTGGAGGAAGGAATTTACAGACTCAGAATGGAGCGGAAAAAGAAAGACCTGGGAAGAAAGAGGCATGATTTCTACTGCAGAGGTTGTGGGGGAAGCCACCCCTGCACTGAATGCAAGTTTTTAGACACCATTTGCCTCCGTTGTGATAAGAGGACACCTAGCAAGAGTCTGCAAATCATCCAGAACTTCACCCAACAGAAGAAACTTTGCTACAAGCAAAGACAAAGAATTCAGGCCCAACAATCTCAGTGAGAAAATGGGGCACAGCACAGAAGCAAATGGGAAGAATGAAACTCATCAAACAGTCACCATTGGTCATTCTTCACCCTTGAAAAGCAGAAAAGTGCATGTCAAGGTACTTATTTAAGGAAGGCCTTGCCAAATGGAAGTGGACTCAGGCTCATACCTATCTATGGTGTCATGGGACACTATTCACAGACTTCTTCCCAACATCCAGAAGAAGCACTTCAAGAAGCAAGCATTGACTCTTAAAGACTACCAAGGGAACAAGATTCCAGTAGTTGGAACAAGAGAATTCAACGTGAAATTCAAGGGCCACACCAAACGCATGGACAACCATCGTGGACAAGGACCGTCCAAGTCTGCTGGGTCTTGAGTAGTTCAACCCGTTGGGCATTGAGGTGACTGGCATCAATCACGTGAGCAACACTGAGTGGGAAGAGGCCTTGAAGTCTGAGTTTCCAGAGGTCTTCAGCGACGGATTAGGCAAGTACTTGGGGACCCCCATCACATTTAACCTAGATCCCAAGGTACAACCAATCCATTTAAAACCCAGAAGGGTCCCATTTGCCTTAAAGGAAAAAATTGATGCACAATTAGATAAACTAATAGCCCAAGGGGTTTTAAAGCCCACTGATCACTCCAGGTGGGAGACACCCATAGTCACACCAGTCAAGGCTGATGGGTCTGTGAGAATCTGCGGAGACTACAAGGGGACATTGAACCATGCTACAACAGAGCACATATCCAGTTCCAGTAGTGCATCATTTATTACACTCTCTTGGAGGGGGCACAGTTTTTGCCAAGTTGGACCTGGCACAGGCATACCAACAATTAACAGTTGATGATGCCACTGCTGAAGCCCAAACCATTGTGACCCATAGAGGTGCCTTCAAATGCAAAAGATTGCAATTTGGAGTAAGCGTGGCACCAGGCATCTTCCAAAGCCTTATGGAAAGAATGTTACAAGGGTTGCCAGGGGTGGTGCCCTATTTTGATGATGTTTTAATTTCTGCTGAAAATGACACTCAATTAAGTCTTAACTAAATTCAAAAAAGCAGGGTTAAAAGTCAAAGAAGAAAAATGCACACTTAGAACAGATAAAGTGGAATTCTTGGGTTACATGATTGATAAACATGGCATCCACCCCACAGAGGCAAAGGTTCAGGCAATCAAAGAAGCCCCCAGGCCAAAATGCAAAACAGATTTGCAAGCATTCTTGGGACTCATTAACTTCTATCATATGTTTCTACCTCAGAAGTCAACCATTGCAGAACCCCTACATAGGTTGCTGGACAAAAATCTGCTTGGGTCTGGGGGAGGAAGGAACAAGCTGCATTTAACAATATCAAGAGACTAATCACGTCTGATGCTGTACTGATACAGTTCTCTGAAAACTTTCCTGTTGTTCTGACTTGTGATGCCTCCCATTTTGGAGTGGGGGGGGTTGAGCCACATGCTTCCCAGTGGGAGGAAGCCCCTATTGCATTTACTCTCGCACTTTGACTAAAGCAGAGAGAAATTACAGCCAACTGGACAAGGAAGCCTTGGCAATTGTTGCAGCTGTCAAGAAATTCCATGAGTATTTATATGGGAGAACATTTACTATTGTCACAGATCACAAACCTCTGTTAGGCATTGTGGCAGGGGACAAACCAACGCCCACGATCCTGTCACCAAGAATGCTGAGATGGACTGAATTTCTTGCTGCTTATTCATACAAACTGATCCACAAGCCTGGCAAGGACATTGGGCATGCAGATACTTTGAGTCACTGCCCACTTCCTTCACACATTGAGGACCCTGTTCCTGAGACTCACACCTTTTTTCTAGAAACTGTTGCCAAACTTCCAGTACATGCTGCTGAAATTTCCAGAGAGACTGCCAAAGACACTGTATTGGCTCCTGTCATAGGCTGGATTAAGAAAGGTTGGCCACTTCAAGATCTACCTCAACTTCGCCCAACCTTTTAAATCCAGGCAAACTGAATTATCTGTATTAAGAGGATGTATTTTGTGGGGTAACAGGGTGGTTATTCCTGCAAAACTACAAAAAGAGGTTTTGGAAATGTTACATGAGGGTCATCCGGAATTGTCAGAATTTATTTATTTATTTATTAATGGGACTTATATGCCGCCCCATCTCCGAAGACTCGGGGCAGCTTACAATAAAAACAGACACAATAAATATTTAAAAAAGAATTAAACTAATGGTCCCAATTAATACAAAACTTAAAAACCAGCAAAATCTAAAACACCCCACCCATAGGTCACAGCCCGGATTGGTCAAATAACCAGGTCTTCAGGTCATGGCGGAAGGTGCGGAGGTCAGGGGCCAGCAAGCCCCAGGGGAAGTTGGTTCCAGAGTTCAGGGACCGCGACAGAGTAGGCACGTCATCGGGGGACTGCCAGCCAGCATTGCCCGGCTGATGGGACCCCAAGGAGTCCCTGTCTGTGACTTCGTACAAGGAGGTTAGTATTCAATGTTGGCAGCAGTCTCTCCCTTAAGTAATAAGGACCCATGTCATGTAGGACTTTGTATGTTAAAGTTAAAACCTTGAATCTCACCCGGAGAGCAACCGGCAACCAATGCAGGCAGCAGGAGGGGCTAACATGGGAGAACTGGGAAACTCCCATCACCGCCCGCGCCACCGCATTTTGCACCAGCTGCAGTCTCCGGATGGTATGCAAGGGAAGTCCTAGATAGAGAGCGTTGCAGTAGTCAAGTCGCGAAGTAACAAGGGCATGAGTGACTGTACGCAGGGCATCCCGGTCCAGGAACGGGTGAAGCTGGCGAACCAGCCGGACCTGGGCAAAGGCCCCCCCGGCGACGGCTCCCACCTGCTCCTCCAACCGGAGCCATGCATCCAGGAGGACCCCCATGTTCCTTGCCCTATCCACAGGGGGCAACACCACTCCCCCTATGGTCAACGATGGACATTCTAAGCTGGAATGGGATGCCGGTATGTACAACCACTCAGTCTTGGCCGGGTTGAGTCGAAGCATGTTGCCATCCATCCAGATTCGTACCGCATCCAGACAGCGAGTCATCACGGAGAGGGCATCACTGATCTGGTTTGGGGTGGAGATATACAGTTGAGTATCATCCGCATATTGATGATACCTCACCCCAAAACCACGGATGATCTCACCCAGCGGTTTCATGTAGATGTTAAATAAGAGGGGGGAGAGGACCAACCCCTGAGGGACCCCACAAGTGAGCACCCTTGGGGACGACCTCTGCCCCCTGCCAACACCGATTGCGACGCCCTGAGAGGTAGGAGGAGAGCCACGAAGAACAGTGCCCCCAACCCCCCAACCCTATGAGGCGTCACAAAAGGATACCATGGTTGATGGTATCGAAAGCCGCTGAGAGGTCTAATAGGACCAAGACAGAGGAAAAACCCCTGTCCGTGCCCTCCAGAGATCATCCAACAGTGCGACCAATGCCGTCTCCGTGCTGAAACCAGGCTGGAAGCCCGATTGGTATGGATCGAGGTAGTCCGTTTCCTCCAGGAAAAGCGGAAATTGCCGGGCCACCACACTCTCAACAACCTTCGCCAAAAGCGAAGGTTGGAGACTGGACGAAGTTGTCTAACACGGTCGGATCCAGGGCAGGCTTCTTCAGGAGGGGCCTCACCACCGCCTCCTTCAAGGCAGAGGGAAAGACACCCTCTCTCAAAGAAGCGTTGACAACTGCCCAGATCCAACCAGGTGACCTCCCTGGCGGCATAAGCCAACCAGGAGGGGCACGGGTCCAACAAACATGTGGTGGAACTCAGGCGCATAATCCCGTCCACTTCATCCTCGGAAACAGGATCGAACTCATCCCAAAACGTAATGGCCAGACTCCCGTATCCGCTCCTCCAACCACTGCAAATCAGAAGACAACCCGCTCCAAATCCGGCGATCTTATCCGACAGATATTGCCCAAATTCCTCAGCCCTTCCCCGCAGCGGGTCCGGCCCCTCCTCTGGGTGAAGGAGGGAGCGTGTGACCCGAACAGGCGGCGGGCGGTTATCTGCGGACGCTATGAGAGCGGAGAGATAAGACGTTCTCGCCGCTCTCATCGCTCCCAGGTAAGTCCTAATATGGGCTCTTAACTGGGCTCGATCGGCCTGGGAGCGGGTGGCCCTCCACCTGCTCTCTAAGCCCCTTCGATGGCGTTTCATCTCCCGAAGCTCCTCTGAATACCAGGGAGCCATTCGGGATCCACGGCGTGTAAGGGGTCGCATGGGGACAACCCTGTCGAGGGCCTCCGACGCAGCCCGCTGCCAGGCGGTCGTTAGATCCTCAGCAGAGCTGTGAGTCAGGGAAGAGGGAAAAGGCCCCAGCTCCGTCTGGAACCGCTCCGGGTCCATAAGGTGGATGAAGGGATTGGCCAGGAGTTATGTATGGTGGCCAGGTATTGACAAAATGGTTGAAAACTGGGTTGCATCTTGTCCCAACTGTCAGGTAGTCAGGCCTGCCCCACCTCTCGCCCCCAAACAGGAATGGGAATGTCCTAGGGGTCCATGGTCCAGGATTCACATTGATTTTGCTGGCCCTACCAGAGGGCACACTTTCCTTATTATAGTTGATGCATATTCCAAATGGCTGGAGGTTATCCCTATGGCAGGGGTGGCGAACACGTGGCTCTCGAGCTGCATGCGGCTCCCGGCCAAAATGAATGTGGCTCTTTGCCTCTTATCATTATTTTGTATACTGTGGCTCTTTGCCAAGTTTGGATTTTGTTATGCTGCTTCTGAGGAGGGACCTCTGAGGAGAGATTTCAGCGCGTAGTCCGCCCCAGGCTGCATCATCCCGTCTCCCATCCCTCGGAAACAACTGCACGGGCCAGCGAGCAGGGGGACACGTGTGTCACATGTTGTGCCACATCTTGCCGTTTGTTCTTAGTGTGGAGGACGAGCACACCCTCACCATCACTGCAGGATTTTTACCCTCACTCAAAATGGCAAAATGCAAAGCTAAACGAAAACAAGGTAGCAAAAAACACCTGACTGAGCATGTTATATTATGTGTTTAATATATTATTGTTAAAATTATATGCTTTTGTGTGAGTGTTTGTCTGTTTTGGCAGGTCACTGCGTGGTGTGGCTCTCTGACTCTCACAGTTTAAAATTTTGGCTCTTTGTGTTGAACTTGTTCGCCACCCCTGCCCTATGGCATCCACCACAACTGAAGCTGTCATCAAACAGCTTAAAAAGCTTTTTGTAACTCACGGGTTACCTGATGTGCTTGTTTCTGACAATGGCCCTCAATTTACATCCAACCTTTTTGAATCATATCTAGCACAACAGGGTATCAGACATGCCCTGACAGCCCCTGGGCATCCTTCGGCTAACAGCTGGGCTGAACGTATGGTACGATTTACCAAGGAAAAACTTCAGCAATTGGGTCCAGGGGATATCACTGAGAGAGTTGAAAAACTTCTTAGTGTTCAGCATATCACTCCCAACCCCTCAACTAATTTAACCCCAGCTGAATTGTTGATGGGTAGGAAACTCAGGTCTCCCCTTGACCGCCTCCATCCCACTTACGCACCCAATGCACCACTAGATTCCACTAGTAAAATTCACACTTTCACTGTGGGTGATTCTGTTTATGCTAAGAACCTCATGGGCGAACCATTATGGATTCCTGCTGAGATAACCCAAATCACAGGCCCCAGGTCTTACAGGGTACAAGCGCAGGATGGTGTCCTCTGGAGCAGGCACATTGATCAGTTAAGATCCAGATTGCCTCAGGAGCATCGCTTTTGCTCCTCTCTGGTTCCCATACCTACTGCCTCTTCTAGGGGAAGGGGAGGATTATGAGAGTAATCAGCAAGTAAGAATCAACCCCATGTGTAACGAGCTAACACGACAGGAACCATCCCAAAACCTGTCACAATACCAACAACCATTTTCACAAATGGAAGATTGCACATCACTACCTGATTTAGGTGCTGACATTGGGTTGGAGATGGATTGGGAGGAGAGACCAGGTTGTAGTAACCAAACAGGTTCTACCATTACTACAAGTCCAAGTAAGGAAATGTCAGCAGACACATTTCCTCTCTCACAAGGTGAGAACCTTAAAACATCTGAACCACGTAGGTCTCAACGTGCACGTAAGAGCCCCACCTATTTAAAAGAATACATTAGATAGGTTGGGGTTTGAGTATGGACTGAACCTAGTGGGGAGGGGTGTTATGTATGTAGGTTTGAGGTCATTAGTTTAGTTTAAACTGTTCTTGTAAAATGTAAGAAATGATTGGTTTAAAAAGTGCGGGAAAACCCTGCACTCTGATTGGCTGGCAACTGCGGCTGCTGGCTATAAGTAGCAGCCACAGCCCAGCCAAATTGGGTCCATTCTGAGCTGTAGTCACTAATAAAATAAGACCTTGAAGCACTCCGCGTCTGTCTCTTCATGCAAACTTAACACCAGAGTTATTATAATAATTGGAAATCTTTCAGCTTAATACAAAAAGGTCCATTTCCCTCTTTTCATTAGCTTGGTTAGGCCCTTCGGTTTACAATATTACTTTCAAAGAAAGAGCTTTGTTTATCCCCTTGATTATGGAACATTTGCTCAGCCAATCTGTTAAATATAGATGACTGCTTTGTCAAATATGCACTAACTGCTAATTATTTCTTGTATGTAAAACATAATTAGGAGAAAGCATGATAAACAATAGGTTCTCCATACCACATGTGATTAAAAATAGCTGATATATGTGTTCCCACTTATAGTTAACATTTACTGTTTACAATCTAAAAGTACTAAAAAAACCTTTCAATTACTATTTTATAATACAAATAGATAATACTTTTAATCTCAGTAATAGAATTTGATTTTATTCCTGGTAATGAATTCATATGAGCTGATGTGAAAATAAACTTTTTTAGAGTGTTCCATCTATCAACAATTTATCTAATTTTTGTAAAGCCAAGTATTACATTACAAAGGTTTCAAGAATAGCCCTCAGTGCAGCATTACTTCCCACAATATTCCTAACCTGGCCTTTCATGATACCTCTTCTAATACTGTTCCAGTTAGATTTCAAATTTTACTCTTTTTTCCCCAGTTACTTTTATCTGGGAAATGACTCCAAGGAGTCATGGTTGCAACTCTCTCTTTTTCTCTTCAAGGAAGCTCCCAAGCCAAATTCCTGAGGTAAATAAGGTTTACCTCATTTCTCAAACTCCTCTCTTATTCAATGGTTTGGGTTAACACACTATGATTCATGCTGATGTGGTTCAGTTGGTTTTGGCTTACTGCAATGTGCAAACTCAATAACTTGGTTTTTGTAAGGCATGGTTTATGCTGGGGCTTAGGTGATATGAAGCAGTCACTAAATGCAACAGTTTGCTCTTTCTGAATTTAAGTAAAATGCAACAACCTTTGGGGGGGAGAGAGAGAAAGAGAGAGATTAGATAGGTAAATAGATATATCTGTAGATGGATGAATGGATGGATAGATAGATATAGAGATATTTATAGATGATAGATATATAGGTATATTTATGGTATTTAGGTTTCTTCAGGTATTTTCCCACGTCTTAATAGTTGTGCTTTTAAAATTATAGTGACATTTCGGCAGAATCTCATCTGCCATCTTCAGGCTTGTGTATTAGGTTCTTTTTAATCGTGTGTGTCAGGCTTGGCAGCCATTTTTTGTTTGAATTTGGTGCTGGCTTTGTGCTTTATTTGAATGGTTTTTTCTTCATCCTGATTGACTGGGAGTCTAGGTCTATGTTTATTGGTCTTCGAGTTGCTGTGTTCTTGATTAGCTGGCAACATTGTGTTTTGTGTATTGGGTTTTTTTAGTGCAGCTTGGTCTCTTGTGAATGAATAATTGTTTATTAGGAAGCTAGGTTTTATTTGGGTAGCTGGCTGGGGCGTGTTTGGGTTGGAGGTATTAGGGGGTTCTGTTTGTGCCCAGGTATTTGTTTGGATTGTGGTATAGATATTTTTTTGTTTGTGAGTGCAGGCTTCCAGATGATTGATAGTCTGGTGGAGTCATCTCTTCTATTCATACTATTAGGTCTTTTATCAATTTCTATGGCTTCTCTGATGATTCTATTCTATAAATATATTTATAGATATATAATATAGAAATGAATATGGTTATGGATATGGATATCGATCAAAGCTACTGTAATTGGATGCCAACAGATTTAGAAATTATTTAGAAATCCCAGTTCGGAGAATGAGGGCAATAGAACCACAATCTACTTAGATTACACCTATTTGTGAGAATAGGGAGTAAAATATGACCCTTGGAGCTCTGCAATCAAAGTCTCTACACACAACATATTTGGAGCATTACTGGATATGCACCAAGCATTTTTCAATGATTCGGAAGCAATTGTGGCCAGCAAGGTTTTTTCCACAGCTTCATCTGATACGCTAAGCATGCTGTTTTGTTAAGGTATTGAGATTTAAGAGCTGACCAACTGTTGTAAACACTCTGATATGTTTGCTTGATTGAGGGGGACATCGGACAGCACTCATGCTCTAATCCAGGGGTGAGTAATTGATTTTTCTAAGGGGCCACATGAAAAATTGATATTATTGTGGAGGGCCACTGCTGCCCCCTTCCCCTCACTGCCACCACCCTGCCTCCCCCACTGATGTCCCCACCTCCTGCTGATCTCTCTCTTCCACCAATGTCACTCTGCCTCTTGCTGCCCCCACCCTTCCAGCACAACTGACATCATGGGTCAGATAGGGACAGCCAAAGATTTGCTAACAATGGACTTATTTTCCAATAAACAAACTGGCACGGAGACAACTTTGTTAATATCTACTACACATATCTTTTTCTCTCTCTCTTTGGTGCTAAATGCATTGCTTCCACAGTCTTGAGAGGAAGAGTTTCTTCTATTAAATACTACTTTGAATGATGCCAAACAATCTTAACTCTGGGTAAAAGATGCATAAGGAGTGATTACATGCCTGCTCTTGTCGGGGAAATAATCATGTTGTTCTCTAATGAACATGACCTTGCATTAATGTCCTAAATCTTTCTAGCTGCAGTATACTAAATGTGCTATTAAAAGCTTTGAGATGGGGTTAATTTGCTATTTAACTTTGCAGCAAGTTTAAACCTAAATTCTAAGCAATTTCCGAAAGATGTCTCTGAGAGATGGGGTTTTAAAAGACAATCTTTGGGAATTAGGTTGTTTACATATTTTGCTAAACCTTTACAAAAGCAAAAGTTACAGCATGTTTCTGCTATTTTTCATAATAAACAGGGGGAACATAGTATGTTGAAAATTGGGGAGGTGGCTTGGATTCAAATACCTGCATGAATATATAATTAACTGGTTAGCTTTGGGTTAGTCAATATTACTGGATCAATCTAGCTCACAGAGTTTTATTATAACATCAGACAGGCTCACCTGATATCCCTTGAAGAAGGCTAAGATCCCTCTATTAAATAAATAATACATATTGCATACTCAGTTAATATTGGGAGAGAGCTGATATGGAGTCTGTGACCTTTAAGAGACTTTAAGAAACCTTTAGAGAAGAGGCAAACATACTCTAATTCCCAATTGCAAATAGGAATGATTAAATATTCTCTAGAGATAACATTTTAGCCATATTTTGTATTCAAAATTGGAATTGGATATCTGAAGAGTTTGCAGAAAGAATGTTTGATGCTCTCTGTCAGTTGATATGCAACAATGGTCATATCTGGCACAAAGCTAGCAACGTTTGACAACTGATCTGTATTAATTATCATTATCTAGCATGTACGAATGAACATTTGTTGACAGATATCTGACCAAGCATCATATTGACATAGTCCATTTCTGGCAGCAGTTGAGATATAGAGTTAGATAGCTGACAAACTGGGGAAATTGGTAATTGACAGCATTGACTATAAGCAATCTGCATTTGATTATGTAACAGCTTGACATGCAATACCAATTGAATGTCGATATCTCTGATTGCTGAGTTGCAATAGAAGTTGGAATTTTACATTTATTTTGTTGCACTGAACTCCATGTTCTAACAGAATTTCTGAGAGGTGTGGCAAAACACTTTTTAATGGTTTAAAACACATTTATAAATTAATTATTTTGTTCTAATTTTGAATAGGATTAAATTGTTAGTGTGTAAATGACTGCCTCAGTTCCCATACAATTCCTACACTTTTCAGGCAAACATCTGAATCTTCTTAGAAGTAATTGCCATGAGGAAAAGGAAAAGGTAAATCTTTTTTAGCATAGCCATTGTATATGACAATATTTGGATTTTAAATGTTTGTATTTTCCCCAAGATTCCAAATCATTCATTCATTCATTCATTCATTCATTCATTTATTAGCATTTGTCAAACAAAAATTAGAACAAGAATATAAGAATAAAAATACAATGATAGGGATGATAGGCACATTAGTACACTTATGCATGCCCTCTCTACTAACCACTTAAGTATGATGTAAGGCAGTGGTGGGATTCAAAATTTTTTACTACCGGTTATGTGGGCGTGGCTTGGTGGGCGTGGCAGGGGAAGGATAATGTAAAATCTCCTGTCAAAGGTGGCATTTGCCGGTTCTCCGAACTACTCAAAATTTCCACTACCGGTTCTCCAGAACTGGTCAGAACCTGCTGAATAACACCTCTGATGTAAGGTCCACAGAAGTCAATTTGTGGCTGAAACTGTGAACATTTGTTGCTGATACAACTGAATCAGGCAGAGCATTCCAGACTTTGACAACTCTATTATAGAAATCATATTTTTTACAGTTAAGTTTAATATATATCTTAAAGTTGGATGTGCATATCCCCCACCAAATAAAAGTAGAGGAAATGTGAGGAAGAACAAAAATATTAATTAGATATTAATTTATTGTTATATGTAAAGATGGTAATAGTTATTAATACCAAAATTTGCATTAAAGAATGCAATCAATTACATTGTTTATATTCTTATTATTGTTTATCATTCAAATAGTGGAGCACTATGTAAACATTTTAATAACTTATAATAAAGATCAAATAGATTTGTTCAGAATCCTAATTTAGTAGCCCTTATACTGCTATTGTCCTCCTTCAGACATCTACTTCACAAAGCTAGAATTATATGGCAGTCTCAAAAACCTTAGGTGTAGCAGTTAAGCACCCCTTTTTCACAAAATTTTAATTTTTTAATTTAACATAGTGAAAAAAATGAATCCTTCAATATAATTTTTTAATCTAACAAGTGAAAAAATGAATCCTTCAACATATGGGAAGAGTTTTATTAGCTGTGGTTTAATTAATGGCATTTAAATGTAAATGTTTCAAATTTAGTTCTGATCCTTTGTCTTGGCACCACCGATTCTCTTATTTTGCCAGAATCTCAGCTCTCCTGCTTGCCTGTCTATCTGTCTCTCTCTCATTGCAGCTATAGAAAACTTTTTTTGGGGGGGGGGAGGTGTAGTATCAACAATTAGACAACTAAAGACAGAAAACTAGAGAATTATGTCAGCATGGCCAGCAAAGGAGCCTAGAAGCTGCATTGGCATGGAGTTCCAACAGACTAGAGGTCTCCAAACTTGGCAACTTTAAGACTTGTGGACTTCAACTCCCAGAATTCTGGGAGTTGAATTCCACAAGTCTTAAAGTTGCCAAGTTTGGGGACCCCTGCTATAGACCAAAAGACAATGTCATAATTCTACTGCTGATCCTGTCAAGCCTTTCTCTGCTACCATTTTCAAAGGCTTGGAAAAACCTTCTGCCAGGGAGTAAAAAAGCTTCCAAAACATCTCTGCTAATTAGAGGTGGTAGACCGTGTTCTTCTCTGCTGTCAATGATGATAAAAATGAGACCCGGAAAGTAATCTAAAAACATTTTTATTTACAAAATAAGAAAACCTAACGGAGCTACATGTTTGCAACCTAATCTCCACCAAGGCATATAGAAAAAGAACAAAGGGAAATATAACGGAAGTTACAAAGGAAGTGAAGTAAAGACTTTGTACACATGCGCAGTGAATCAAAACATTACAAAACTTTCTTATCTTATTACTATGGAGACAAGATAACACAGTGCTGGCTAGCAGACACCTGCTTGCTATAATATGAGCTTAGAAGCTTGAACAGACAAACCAAAAAAACGCAGTGACATCCCCTTCTTTTGTCTGTTAAGCGAAAATCAGATAAGGCACATCTTCTCACGCAGATATTTGTGCTGCGCTGCTGGAAGTGGTTTGTTGAGCATGTCAGCAATCTGATCATGTGTGGACACATACTGTAATGTAACAAAACCTTGTTTAACTAATTGGTTTATGTTCTTATAACGAATGTCAATGTGTCTGGACCTAGAACCTGTAAAATGTGTTTCAGAAATATAAACCACAGATTCGTTGTCTTCCATCAGGGTGACTGGTTGGTTTGGGCGTGTCCAGATATCTGTGACTAAAGCATCAAACCAATTAGAGAATTGCAAGCATCTGAAACAAAAGCATATTCAGCTTCAGTAGATGAGCAAGAAATGAAATTCTGTTTACGCACTTGCCAGTAAACAGGACACCCAGTTAAGAACATCATATAACCTGAAGTACTTTTACGTGACTTATCACTCGCCCAATCAGAATCTGCAAAACAACATAATTCTGCATAATCAGTATGTGTAGGTTCTAACAACAACTTCATATTTTAGTGTGCTTTAAATATCTCAACAACTTCTTAATGCATAACCAATGAAACTGTTTTGCCTTACCTACGTGTTGTGACAAAAGATTAACACTAAGTGCAATGTCGGGTCTGGTCCAACTACTATATCTTCTTGAGAAAGACTAAACCTTTCTGAGTTTTGTTAATCTGAACACCCAAATAAGTGTTAATGTGACCTAAAGATTTCAATGTAAAATATTTCTGCAAAGCTTTAGCAAAATTCTCACTCATTTGCTTATTTGGACCAATATAAACAATATCATCAACATAAACAAGAATTATCTCATATCCATTCTTAGATCTTTTTGTGAACATGCATTCATCAGTTTCGGACTTAATAAAGCCCATTGAATTTAGTTTGTCAGTAAGACACAAATACCACATTAAACCAGACTGTTTCAGACTGTAAATACTTTTGTTAAGAAGCCAGGTATCCCCTTCTTGCTTCTGGAACCCTGGAGGACCTCTGATGTAAATTTCTTCATCCAGTTCAGCATTTAGATAAGCTGTTTCCACATCAAACTGGAAAACTTCTAAACCAAGAATAGTTGCAGTGGCTAAAGCAATTTTCACGCTCTCAGTCCGAACTGTCGGTGAGTATTTGTGTAGTCCTCAGGATAACGTTGAGTGAAACCCTGAGCTACAAGTCTGGTCTTGTATAATGACTCACCATTTGGCTTCTTCTTAATTCTGTAGACCCATCTGGTGCCAATAACTTTCTTGTTTGCTGGAGGACTTGCAGGCGTAAACACCTTGAGTTTCTTTAGACTGTCCATTTCAGCCTGCATTGCCTCATACCATTTCTCTTGCTCTGAATCAGGAAGATGCTTAATTTGTGTAAACTTGTCAGGAGGCAGTGTAACAGCACAAACCAACGGTAAAGGTGCTTTTGTCAATTGCCATGAATATCATTTCGGAGGAATCCCCTTCGTGGTCCTCTTGGAACGTCTCGGAACAACTGTCCATTCTTCTTCCATGTCGTCCTCGTCTTCTTCAAAGTCGCTAGCCTCAGCATTGATGGCTTGCGAAGACGGAACATCTGGTCGAGAAGAACTAGTTGATGGAACATCCACCTGTGAATCTTGATCATCAGGCTGCATGACATCAATGGCATCATCTCTAGGAAAATAAACTCCAGGATCATTGGAGTGAATCCTGGACCAGTCAGCATCTTCCTCAAAATTGAAGGACTAAGAAATCACAATTACATGTCTGGAGTCGACGAATTTTCTCCATTTTGAATTGTCATCAATACCCATGAATCTCATTCTTCTTGCTGCTGGACCTCCTTTCTTTCTTTGAGCTAAGGGAATGTTCACCATAGTGTATGCACCAAAAATGTGGATGTTTCTAACATCGGATCTATATCCATATAACTTGAAGAAAGGAGTCTGATTTATTACACTACTCCAGATGTGGTTAACAATGTAATTTGCATATTTAATAGCTTCACCCCAGTATGGGAAACTAGCATCTTCTAGGAGACATCGCATCATGGTTTGTAAAACGCCATTCCTTCGTTCCGCCACTCCATTTTCCTGAGGAACGTAAGGGGCTGAGGTCTGGTGCAGAATTCCATTCTTACGCATCCAGTCCTGAAAACACTGAGACATGAATTCAGCACCGTGATCACTTTGAATTCTAGTGATGCACACATTGTGTTGGGTATTGACATAAGTTGCAAAGTCTTTAAATATCTGAAAGGTCTCTGATTTTCCTTCATAGGAAATACAAATCCATATCTAGAATAATTATCAACAATTGTTAAGAAATATTTTTTACCACCAAGTGTTGGTGCAAATGGACCTACTATGTCAGTGTGTACCAAATCAAAAATGCGTGTTGACCGGCGTGTAGCGTGTTTTGGAACAGATGCTGCTTTGGATTTGGCTTTCTTGCAGACAGCACAATCCAAGAACACCTTACACCCCTTCAGATCCAAACCTTTCATGAATTCCGGCATCTTTCTAAGAACACGAAAACTGGAATGCCCCAATCGTCAATGCCACTTATGGATACACCTGGAATGTAAAGGTTTACCTGTTAGTGAATTTTCAACATTTTTATTAGAAACCTCAGGCTTGCTTTGAGCAAACTGTTTCTTTTTATTGGCTTTAGGAGCCATTGGAGTAGCTACAGGATCTCTCTCTGAGACATCTCTCTCTGGGCCTGTGCTCTCCTTTGGAAATTTTATACTTGCCTGTGCTTGCAAGTTAGAATTTGACTTTAGGTAATAAACACCACCAATCAATATGGTTTCAGCAACAATATTACCCTCTTTCACCACATAAGTTGTTTTTTCAAAATGGTGAACCTGGTACTTGGACACCCTCGACAAATGACTTTGGCTAAGCAAAATGCAGGTTGCTGTTGGTATATAATAAACATCAGAAATCAATGCATCGAGCTCTTCAATATAAACAGTTCCTTTTCCCCTGACCTGAACAGGATAATTTGAAAAAGTGTACAGTTCACACATGTCAGGTTCAGGCTTGTGCATCTCTGTGAACAGATCTCTTCTGTAGGTAACATGCACTTCTGCTCCACTGTCTAAAGTCCAGAGAAGTCATCTGTCATACTCTGGATCAGGTTGTGGATCATTGGTCAATGCCAATGTGATGTGTGAAGCTTGTAGATCATGCCTGGGAATGTGATGAACTTGTCTTCCGCCTCTGCCTCTGCCTCTGGAATCTGTTCCTCTGGGCTGGTACTTGGCGGGTGCTTGAGATCGTTGGGGACAATCCTGGGTGTCATGTCCCACATGATCACATATATAGCATCTTGGCATCCTTGGAACGAAGCCTCTTCCTCGGAAGGTACGCCTCACTGGAGCTCTCGATGCAGGTGGTCCTCTCAAATGTGCCGTGGCTTGCATTAGTGATTCTTCTTCAGTTAAAATTCTGCATACATGATCAACTGTGCGCTGAGCAATACCTGCTTGGCCACCAGGGGGTGCTGGAGCTGGCACTTGTGCTGGCACTGGTTGATCTGCTAAAAGCATTTGTGGCTGTGCCATTGCTGGTCTAACCTGTGGTTGCATGTGGACTTGTTGCTGTTGAGCTGCTATTGGTATTTGAGTACCACCAATTTGGCCTACTGGAGTAGGTGCTGGCATCTGCATCTGAGGCATTTTACTAGCAGCTATATCAGGAAGCCGAGTTGATGCAATTTGGGTAGCCTCAGGAGGCATTTGCACAACTGGAGATATATTATCTTGTACAAAAGATTTCCTCATTAACATCTCATCAAACGATTTGTGTAGAATGTTTTTATGTTCATTTATTGCATGCATTTCATCAGCAGATGGCACTACAACATTAGGAAACAAAGGAACTCTTGCTGAGTCAGGATCATAAGACACTCCACGTGATGTAGGCACAGCTCTTTGCTCCGATTGGTCTGGCACCACACCCATGTGACCAACATGTGGGTGGACCCTTGGCTTCCAAGAAGAAGGCAAGATGGAGGGCTCAGGAACTTGAACCACACCCATATCTGGCTGAAGGGATAATGCAAAGGCCTTAGCTTGCTTTACACTCTCTTCTAAATAATCAATTTATTTCAAATAATCTTGCACAGCTTTCTGCCTCATAGTGTTCTCTGGAGTCATTGGAGAATAAAGAATTTCACCTTTCTCTTTGGGTGAAAAATGCTCAACTGACTGTAAAACTTTAGTAAGTCATAATCTTGAGCATTTGCTTTTGCAGACTGAGCTTGTAAACATGCATCATAGATATAGGAAGAATTTACAGACCTGGTCTCTTGTTGCTCTTCCATGGCAGAAGTATGTGGGAGTGACTGCCATAAATCGTCCTCGGATGGAGTCCTCCTTTGTTTCATCTTTGCTTTCTTTCGAGGAATTATCTTGCAGTTATTCACCAGGTCCTCAGACCTGAGGAACTAACTAAAAATAAGCCCTATCATCACAACGAGCAAAGAAAAACATAATTAAGCTTGAAGCTTTGAAGCTTTGAAAAAACCATCCTCTCTACCAATGTCAAGCCTTTCTCTGCTACCATTTTCAAAGGCTTGGAAAAACCTTCTGCCAGGGAGTAAAAAAGCTTCCAAAACATCCCTGCTAATTAGAGGTGATAGACTGTGTTCTTCTCTGCTGTCAATGATGATAAAAATGAGACCCAGAAAGTAATCTAAAAACATTTTTGTTTATAAAATAAGAAAAACTAACAGAGCTACATGTTTGCAACCTAATCTCCACCAAGGCATATAGAAAAAGAACAAAGGGAAATATAACGGAAGTTACAAAGGAAGTGAAGTAAAGACTTTGTACACATGCGCAGTGAATCAAAACATTACAAAACTTTCTTATCTTATTACTATGGAGACAAGATAACACAGTGCTGGCTAGCAGACACCTGCTTGCTATAATATGAGCTTAGAAGCTTGAACAGACAAACCAAAAAAACGCAGTGACAGATCCAACATAAATACCATTCTAAATCCACACACATTTCATTGCTTTCAGAGTGATGAATTGTGGAAAACATACAAGGGTGAAAGGGATATGTGAGAGAACTGTACCATATCTATTGCTGAGTTTTGTTTTTCTTGGATGCATAGTTTTTTTAGGTGAAAAATCACAGCTTGGATGACAAAGCTAAAGAATCTGGCCAACATTTACCTGAATGTTTGTGTCAGGATGCAAGAGGGTTGATTTTAAGGATGGAGTGCCAGAATGATGAATAAAAGTACCTTGTGGCTATGAACACAATTTAGTTTGTGTTCAGTCTGTGCCAAAGTGGAAGTTTGTCAAAGAGCATATCCTAAGGTCCAACAGCTATTGATCCAACACAAATGATCAACCTTGTTTCATTCAGTTGAAGCTGATCTCTTTGTGCTGTGGCACAAATTGTGTATCTTCTGGCTGTGCATGCACTTTGGTTTGGGGGTTGTTTTCCATGACTGAATTACACTGATTCCCTGAGGTTAGCACAAAAAGGAATATAGGCTTCTCTGCCAAATTATGGAAAGTTTGGGATTTTGCTCAGACATGCTTGTATTTTGTTCAGATTTGTGGGTTTTTTTGTCTGATAAGGTAAAATGTATCAGAAATCAGAGCAAACTTCTCTGTTCTCCACAGTGGCGTGTACAAAGCATGTTCTCTTTTGTATGTTGACCTTTGCATGAGCGTGAGGAGAGAGACGTGGTCGTCATTATTTTTCTCTTCTTCAGATTTTTAAGTGAGGGGGTAAAAAAATGAGATTTAAACTGTCTGATCGATAATTGTTACACATGGGACAAGTTCTTTGACATACCACTGCTCCTGCCTCAGCTGCACACTAATCAGGCAGTATTCACAGCCGTCTGCTCTTCCCTCATCCTTGTGCTAATCCATACTTAAAATAAAGCAGCTAGCCTTCTGACACAAAAGCATCATTTAACACAAACACTCACACCAATGTCTGCCAAATAGCCAAGCTGTGATTTTGAACAAATTAAAGTGCGCCACTGATGCTGAGCTTCCTCTATCTTTATCGGGTTGTTTCTGTTTTGCCTTCCAGGGAGAAGCAAGTGAGGCCTGGAGGCCTAGATTTCCTTCCATAGCAATCATTGCAATGTTTCCAAAGCATTGTCTGCAGGAGGCATCATACAGGCTGGCCTATATTGTCACCACTGCTGCCAGCTTTCTACAAGGCCTCCAGACAGCAGGTCTGGGATTTTTTTTTTGCTGGCCAATGGGATTAAATTCACTGGTAAGCAGCTATGCTCTGTCATCATTTTAGCATTATAATTCTATTTCCTCCACTGAGAACTAGTCTTTCCTTCATCTATATATTTGCATTTCAACACAGAATGGGTCATGTTGGGTTGAATTCAGGCTACGTTGACTATTCTTTATCACTAGTGAAATAAATGAATTTATTTTACTTCAGGATGAATGACTAACTTGTTACATTGGTTGCAATTGTCAGGCCCAAAACTAAGAAGGACAGATGGTAATTTTGGCAAACTGAGTTATTTATTGTTTCTAACAATATCTTGCCAGACTGAGCACTCTATTACAGGCAGTGCTCGATTTACGACTGCAACTGAACCCCAAATTTCTGTTGCTAAGCAAGATAGTTGTTTAGTGAGTTATGCCCCATTTTATTACCTTTCTTGCCACAGTTGTTAAGGGAATCACTGCAGTTGTTAAGTTAGCAAAATGGTTGTTAGGTTGGTTTTCCCAATGACGTTGCTTGTCGGAAGTCGCAAAAGGTGATCACACAACACTCAGACACTGCAACTGTTATATAAACCATTTATCAAGCATCCAAATTGTGATCACATGACCATGGGGATGTTGCAATGGTCATACATGTCAAAAATGGTCATAAATCACTTTTTTAGTGCAGTTGTAACTTTTAACCCTCTTTAAATGAATGGTCAAGGACTACATGTATCCACATCTACAATATTAGGGAAGAGCTATCTTCACCCTCTTTCTCTCACTCACAATATCTGGACTGAGTTGCCTCTTACTCTCATAGGATGCACCCTGTCCCTTTGGGAATCCATTTTTTCACTATTTTCCATCACATCATGGGACAAATGCACAATGAACTTTGTCTGCATCCAACCCTAGAAAATTGGCTGTTCTAATATATATATGTGGATAACCAATCCCATTGGTTGCCTTTATTTTCAGTTAGGATGGGCTGAATTTTCTTGACTGCTCTATAACTTTCCCCCAATCTTTCATTACCAAAGTGTCCATGCTGATTAAAACTCGGACCACATGTTTTCTGAACAGTTTTTATCCCAGAGCTATAATTGCACTTAACAATGAACTCAAGGACCACCATCAGTGAGCTGTTGGGCAGGATTACTTGGTCTTTTGTGTGGATGTTTCTGTGTTTTAGGGGGTGGGGAATTTTGGTGGGTGGGGGTGTGTTTGGGGATTGTCATGTGTGTGTGCGTGTTGGGTCTGGTCTCTGTGTGTTATGTGAATTTCATTGTATGTATACTGTGTATATATGTACAATGACAATAAAATATATTATCATCATCATCATCATCATCATCATCATCTTCTGTGGTAGCCACTGAGTTTCCCTGGATGACACTAGAAGCTGGCAGCACACTGCAGCCTGGTGGAGGGGGCCTCTTTTGCTACCCCATGATCTCATCCTCTATTCATCCTCTATCTGTTGGGTTGGAAAGTCCCTGATTTTCCAGGTATACAGGTGATCTCATTTACTAACATCACCACTAACGTTAAGGATTGGTTGAGGGGTTATGCCAATGTGATTGAAGGGTTTCACCCATGTGGATCCATTCTCCAATCCCAATGCTGTATCTATGCTGCTCTTTTCTGCTTGTAAAAATGGTATAAAAAGAATAAACACTGCCCAGGCAGTCAGACATCTTTGGACACTGAAATGACTGGTTATTGAATCCCCACAATCTTCATCATCTTCATCATCCTAACTTATAGCAGGAAGGTGTCTCAGTTTTATGGATCATGATCATCACATCCTCACTACCACCACAGAAGAGGCTTTAGCTGTTCCAGCAACTCTTATTGATTCCTGAAGTTGCTGTGGAAACATCTTCTATCTTTTGATATCTGGATACTAACTTCCAGGACTCTTTTGTGTTCATATTGGGATCTCCCATGACACAAAATATCTTTCTTCCTAGTTCTGCAATCCCTGACAGATTTCAAGGCTTAGAAGCATGGCAAGTGAAGAAGAAGATTTGAAATCTCAAAAAAAAAATTGCTCCATGGGATAGGAGAATCAACAGTTCAAGAGTTGCTGCCTGTTGTCTCTTCTTGTCTCTCTCAGCTCTGGCAGCCAATGAGGGTACAGATAATGCCAACGGTAACTGAAGAAATGGTTTTCTGGCACCAGTTTTCTGAAGGGCCTTGGTGGCTCAGGCTGTTAAATGCCTGCATTTAAGTTCCAGCTGCCTACAATTATTGTAGGCTCCAATCCCACCAGGCTCAAGGTTGACTCAGCCTTCCATCCTCTCGGGGTAGGTAAATTGAGGACCCAAGATTGTTGGAGGCAATAAGCTGACTTTGTAAAAATGCCGCTTAGTAATAAGCAGGCATATACAATGGAATGAAGGCTATTGCTGAGCACACTGGGTTGTATCCCAAAAATTGTAAGCCGCCCTGAGTCTTCGGAGAAGGGCGGCATATAAATGTAATAATAATAATAATAAAGTTCCTGATTGACATCTATGGGGTATGGAGTGATTCTGCCTAATAAATCAGGTGAATGCTGTCTTTTGTATCCTGGTAGAAAACACTGATTAATATTGGGTGAGTGGGTTATACTTGGTAAAGTGGGAAAGTATTTATCAGCAGACCCAAACATGCTTTTTCAAGAGGCAACTGGACATTCTTATTTTTCTCTGAAGACATTTCACTTCTCACCCAAGAAGCTTCTTCATCTCTGACTGGATAGTGGGAAATGGAAAGATTTATATTCCTTGCAGACAGCTAGTCATTTGCATCCTTTTAGAGAGTCATTGAAATGTCTTCACAAAAAAAAAGCCTCAAAAAAGTCCAGTTGCCTCTTGAAAAAGCACCTCTGGGACAACCATGACCTGGATGAATGATAGTCTCCATAGACATTTTACCAGCAGACTGGCCCCTCTCTTGGTTCACCTGCCAAATTCTGACAGATCGTTAAGGCATCTGTCAACTCTTGTATTCACAGTGACCAGTTATTATTATTGTTTTTCCTGATGGTAAGTGATGTTGAGGAAATCCATCAATAACCTTTCTTAAGTTGTCTCACATAAAACCTGGGAGGACCCATAAGTTGCTGGCTTTCCTGCTAAGGAAGAATACAGAATTCAGCAGCAAAACCAAGTCAAAATACCCCAGCATACATATGTATCACCTTACAAACTATGAAAAACACCTAATTGTGATGATGAGAGAGTGTCCTAAAATATTATGTTCTTATTTGATCTGAACATTAACTACATGGCAGTGAGATTTCTGTGTATTTCCTTTTTGCCAATTTGCAATACGCACACACACACACACACACACACACGGCTGTAGAATGGATAGTAGATATCAGCAAAGAAATGCAGAAAAATCTTTTTGCTCTCATATAGAGCTTATTCCTATTTTTGCATCCCAGATCTACTACTCCTATTAATGACCGTTTTCATGTAAAAGGCTGCTGAAAACATTTGCATTCCATGCCCCAGCTAGTTCAGAAACGCTTTGAAACTGAACAAAATATTGGTGAGGTCGACATCTTTATCTGTAACCCAGATTAATGATGTGGTCTCATAAAATTTGGCCAGCTTTGATTTCTCCTCTGCGTTGTTACCACAGAAGGTTAATGGGGATCAGAAAATGAACATAGCTAGCTAGACCTTGCTCTGGCATTTATGGGATTTTGTGCACTGTTGCCTCACTGCACATATTTATCTCATTTTAATGTGAGGACCATGAAAATCTCACCTATAGAACCTACTGAGGGCAGAGCTCGGAATCACAGCAAAAACAACTACACTAGACTGAAGATGAATAAAATGATGCTGTTAATGTGTGCCACAGTGCAATAAAAGAAATGCCCTTCACCTGAGCTTAGTATTCAAAAACTGGAACAGATTCAGGTCCATAGATTGAAGAGAACTGAATATTTACTGTTTTTCTCACGAAACTGAAATCATAAGAGGTGCAAGTTGCCAAAGGTTGCAGGAAAAATGTGTTGGAATGCTATTATTATTTTAGTACTGCACAGAAGCTGTGTAACAGAACATTATAGCAATAGCACTTAGACTTATATACTGCTTTACAGTGCTTTACAGCCCTCTTTAAGCTGTTTACAGAGATAGCATATTGCCCACAACAATCTGGGTCCTCATTTTACTGACCTTGGACAGATGGAAGACTGAGTCTGTTAAGTTTGCATGAAGAGTCAGACGCGAAGAGCTTCAGTGAAGAGTTTATTAAGTGACTACAGCTCGAATGGACCCGACTTGGCTGGGCTATGGCTGCTTCTTATAGCCAGCAGCCGTAGTTGCCAGCCAATCAGAGTGCAGTGTTTTCCCGCACTTTTTAAACCAATCTTATTTGACATTTTACAAGAACAATTCAAACTAAACCAATGACATTCAAACCTACATACATAACAGAGCCTTTGAGCCTGGTGAGATTTGAACTGCCAAATTGCAAGCAGCCAGCAGACAGCAAAAGTAGCCTGCAGTACTGCATTCTAACCATTGTGCCACTGTGGCTCTTGAGCATTATGATGTATAACACTGCTAAATATACCCTGGTCTGTAAATTATTTCAAAAACAAGCAAAAGTCCAAGAAGGAAACAAACATCCTGTTTATTAAACACTAAGCAATCAATAGATGGATAAGTGAGAACCAATATAATAGGTAGGAACTCCCTAAAATGAAACATTGCAGTCAACCAAGCCAGGTAGGCAAATCAGAAACAAATACATAAATTATAACTCTGATTGAGCTGGCACACATTAAAAACAGTGAAGTCTACTCTCTTCTGTAAATCTATTGTTACCTAGTTTGCTACTGAAATATTTTCACAATGAAAGCCAACCTTAATCAACATCAAGTCCCCCAACATGGTTATCACCGTATAATTTCACGCTTTAGCTTAGCTTTGAAAACATTGTGGTTTTGACATTCTTGAAATTATCAAAGTGTACAAAACTCTATTTTGGATGTGAACGCTCAGTTCCAAATAAACTAAATGAACACCAATAACCTCCTTTGAACATTGAACCAATCTGAATTGCCTTCTAATTTGCGTTAGTGTCAAAGGCTCCAAGGCAGAACCCAGAAAAAATATGTGCTATGCAAGCCACAATGGAATCAGTAAGATCAAGATAATATGGCTCAACCAGCTAATTATTTCAAAAGTCACTAATTTCTGGAAACAGAGATCTGGACTTATAGTTGAAAGGCATGCTCTTTTGCATTTTTATTTTGTGCTACCAAGCAATAGAATACAACATTACAAACAATTCACATGGGAAATGATAATTTGTTTTTCCCATGCAGATGACTTAATTGGGAATAAGGTCACTGACCTGTTATCATAAATTAAGCATTTTTATCTAGCCCTTGCTTGCTCATTCATTCATTCATTCATTCATTTATTATTCATTCTTGGTGGGGGATTTGTGATTTCACTTTCAGGAAAAGATTCTTAAGGTGAAGAAACAACAATTAAAACTCAAATTATCTTTTTAATTTTGGTATTGTTTAAAATGAAACATGCTAATAAAGTCAAATGAGCAGAAGTAATTATCTATAATGCAATTAATAAAATCAAATTACGTTGAAGTGCATCAGTAATGGGGACATATGTGTGTGAGAGAGAGAAAGAGAAAGAGAGAAACAAATCTTTGGAGCCTATTTTAAAATTTAAAATAGTGAACCTCGTAAGTTGAGGCCTAAGGTTTTTTTTTCCCAGCAAAGGATGTCAGCTTCGTAAGTAGGGGGATATGAAATGATCAAAGAGATTATCATATTCATTCTTAATTAACATGGTACTTCGATATATGTGTCCCAGATTCCCATCCCAATTGATTTTTTCAGAGTTTTTTTTTAATTAATTAGATAAAATCAGAAAGCAGCTAGAGGAATGAGTATTTTGTGACTTTCCAAAACCATAATCACTTCTTATGAAATGGCTTCCATGGGAAGAGTTGTTGCCCACTTGCAACATGGTAATCCCGGTTTCGGAAAGTCACAAAATACTAATTCCTCTAGCTGTTTTCTGATTTTTTTTCTAATTAATTAAAAAAAAATGGACATGATCTAAAACATCCCAACAGTGCCCACCAACATTTTATCTACAACTCCTGCAATTCTGTGGTTTCTGCAAAGTTATTTGGTAACATTTGAGGATGAAATAAAACAGGTGTACAAAAGGAAGGGGCTTCTCTTGCATTAAAAGGAAGGAAGATAACTATATTTGTTAATCTTTCAATTGAATGCTGAAGAAAAGAATAGGAGCTAATTAGTTTATGGATAATACAGATTCATCCTTAAGTAATGAAATGAAAAATTTTGGGTTGATACTGGCTAGAAACTGACTATAAAAATAGAGTAGTAGTGTACATGGTACCCAATCCAATAGGCCAGAGGGAAAATAAAGTTACTAAGTAAAGTAATGTTACTAAATAGTAAATAAAGTTACTATTTGGAATAGTCTTACATTAAAGTAAAAGAAAGCCAACAAAAACATTTTCCCCATCCCTTCCTGAAAGTAACTTAACACTGGAACTATGCTACTTTTCTTTTAATGAGAAGGTCTGTAGTAATCTTCAGATGGAGAATAAAACCATGTTGAAGAAGGTGATCTCAGACAATTCAGTTACTCTGACAAAGATTGAATAAATGTGTGAACAAGTAACAACAATGAAGTACATATTCTGAATGATTAATTCCAAGAATAATGTTTTATGGAAATGACTCAAGGTGAATGTTATTAAATCAAGTGAGCTTCTTAAGATTATGATAAAATAAGACACTATTGCATCAATTGGAAGAACTACAGTATCTACAAATTTACCTAGAAAAAGATCATTATTCGCTGATCTAAGGAATGTGGGCTTTTGTAATTGATAAATGGAAGTTTTATCAATGTACAGGTTTTCTTCCAATATTTTTTGGAAGAATGTGCTGGGGATTTTAAATGGGGTATTTTAGCATTTTATAATATATTTGGATTGGATAAGAATATGATGATGTTTTTATGGATTTTGTATCTGTACTTCTATGTGAGCCGCCCCGAGTCCTCCCTGGAGATGGGGTGGCATATAAATCCAAATATTACAACAACAACAACAACAACAACAACAACAACAACAACAACAATAACCACCCTAACTCTGTGCCATAAATTTTCAGATCTTACAATTTTTATTATTCTATTTTTTAATTATTATAATCTATTTTATGTTTGCATTATTATTATTACCATATAATGTTTTTAAGCTGTTGTAACTCAAAGAATAACTTCTGTTTCTAAAGCTAGTGTTATTTATTTAGAAGGAGCAGATATATTCATTAGTGGTGTACCTTAGTTACTTTACTTTCTGCTTGAATCAATGCTTCTTCTTTCTTTCTTTTTAAAGTATGTCTGTGAAATACGACTTAGGCAATCAATCTGTTTACTTAAATAGCCATGTTTATTGCAAGTTACTGCCCATAACATTTTAGAAAGTGAAGAGGATAAATGCAATGGCAATGACATTTTAATTGCAGTTGAAAGCAGCAGGAGGAAAACAGTATTTCAATCATGCCTCCTAAAATCCCAGAGGATTATGGAGAAAACGGCCATAAGGAAGGCATGTTAGTACCTGTATTCATTGATTCCATCTTCACAAATAGCTCCATTCTGGCACCAGCTCATTTCACAGTCATTAATATTTTCCAGGCATGTAGATCCTGTCCATCCAGGCGCACAAACACATAGATAATTCTGGTTGTCTTCATCATGGAAACATCTTCCATTCACACAGAGCTGCAAGTGAGAATTACACAGAGTCCAGGAAATGCTTCTCTGTTACAATATTGAGGTTAAGGATGTTCATAACATACATTATAGCAGGGGAAGAAAACTCCTGTTAATTTAATTTCATCAATAATAAGATATATCACAGAAGAATGAATCCCTGTCTCTCTGAGTCCTTCTTCTCTCTCATTTCTACCTCTATTTCTCTCTGTGTATATGTGTGAATATTTGTGTCCCTCTGTGTGTGAGAGAGAGAAAAAGAGAGATGAAGTCATTGAAGAGTAGAATTCAATATTTAAACATTTTTTTTAAAAAATGGCACTTGGCTATATATTTTTCTAGTGTGCCTCCTTGGTGTAATCCTTCCACATAACATTTCTTTCACTCCCTAGTTTCTTGGAGGAAAAAAAAGTAGAATTAGCTATTCCATCATTTTTATCCCTGCTATCCTCTCAACACTGAGACCAGGCAAGATCACATTAGAACCCATCACACACAGTATTTCCTCTGGCCAACCCATCGGAGAATAATCTTTCCATCAGTACTCTGTCCCTCAGTTTGCCATCTTCCTAAAGTAAGAAAAATCCACTTGTCCACATTTCTGAAAGAAAGAAGACAAATAAGGCAATAGAACACTGTGTGCAATTTTTTTTTATCATTGTCCAAAACACCTGAGCCGTTGATATGAACTCAGCCAAGATGTGTTGATGCCATAATACTACTTTTTCAGTCAGGCACTTTTCTTAAGAACTGAAATTATGGTTACCAAGACTGAAGAGCTGAAAGAGAGCAGCAACAGTTTACCGCTTTGTTTTGCCTGAGCCCAGTGGCTGGAAGCAGGTGCTTGTGGCTTGGATAAGCAGGAATCCAGAAGAGATTGGACAACCATTGTCTAAAATGGTGTAGAGTTTCTGGCCTGAGCAGGGTGTTGGATTATAAAACCTTTAAGTTCCCTTCCACCTCTGTTATTCTGGATCACACCCAGCATTAAAAACCAAAACAAACACCCCAGAGCAATTGTAAAAGTGATTAGAAACTGTATAATTACCAACTGAGTACTATGAATTTTGCAGGGAAGTATATAGAGATGATAAAGGCAATCTATTCATCCCAAACAGCAAAAAGAATAATAAACTGGGAACTAACTGGGAAATTTGACATAACAAAAGGAGTAAGATAGGGATGCCCACTATCCTGCCTACTATTCATCTTATCAATAGAAGTATTATTAACAAATATTAGACAACAACAAGATATAAAAGGCTTAAAAATTAAACAGGAAGAATATAAAATCCAAGCATTTGCAGATGATTTAATATTCATCATAGAAAAACCCTTAGAAACCAGAATCAAATTAATACAAGAAATAAAAAAAATTGGTAGGGTAGCAGGATTGAAAATAAATAAGGATAAGACCAAAATAATAACCAAGAACTTAACACTGAACTTACAAAAAGACCTGGAGAAAAAAATTGGAGTTACAGATAGTTAAGAGAGTAAAGTATCTTGGAATCTGGCTAACAGGAAAATGTTCATCAATAAAGGAAAACAACTATACTAAATTACTAATACAAATAAAAAAGATCTGGAGAACTGGGGGAAATTGCAATTATCATTAATTGGGAAAATAGTGATGGTTAAAATGAATACATTACCAAAAATTCTATTTCTGTTTCAAACCATACCAATAAAATTAGGGAAAATTTTCTTTGAGGAACTGCATAAAATGATAGTGAAGTTTGTTTGGCTAGGGGAAAAACCGAGAATAAAATTAAAAGCGGTACAGGATAATAGACTCAGAAGAGAATTTGGGAGCTTTTATTACCAAGCAGCAGCTGTGACCTGGATAAGAGACTGGATAGAATTAAAAAATAAAAGGGTATTGATGATTGAGGGACATGGTTTACAACTGGGATGGCATGCCTTTATTTGGGAAGATAAAAATAAATCACACACGAGCTTCCAGAGATATCTAATTAGAGATGTGCTTCTATATACTTTGGGGAAATTAAGAGGCTTCATTATATGAAAATACCAAATTGGCTATCTACAATGGAGGCAATGATATATCCCAACTTAATAGACCTAAATAAAATGGTGACCTATAAAGATTTATTAGATGAACAAGGGAAACTAAAGTCAAAACAGGAATTAAAATCCTCCAGTTCTCCAGATCCTTTTTATTTGTATTAGTAATTTAGTATAGTTGTCTTCCTTTATTGATGATATGGAGATATGGAGATATGGTGACCATATCTCCAAATTCAGGCATGATACAAAAATTTTATTGGTATGGTTTGAAACAGAAATAGAATTTTTGGTAATGTATTCATTTTAACCATCACTATTGTCCCAATTAATGATAATTGCAATTTCCCCCAGTTCTCCAGATCTTTTTTATTTGTATTAGTAATTTAGTATAGTTGTCTTCCTTTATTGATGATATGGAGATATGGAGATATGGTGACCATATCTCCAAATTCAGGCATGATACAAAAAAGATTTGGAACAATATGGGTTTTATACAGAACAAAAAGAACTTGATAAAATATTACAGGGACCAGGAAAGAAAATGATAACTAAATTATATAATTATTTTCTGAGAATTAAGTTAGAAGAAGAAATCATCAAAGAAAATATGATAATTTGGGCAAAGTTTTTTTGGTTACAACATTGAATTAAAGTATTGGGAAAAAATATGAGGGGAAAATTATAAATTAACAATGGCAGCATCATATAAGGAGAACCTATATAAAATGTTCTACCACTGGCACTTACTGCCAGCAAGATTAGCGAAAATTTCCCCTAATAGATCAGCAGCATGCTGGAGGTGCAAACATAAACACATGTCGTTGACATGTCGTGGACATGTCGTGGACATGCCAAGAAGTGAAGAAGTATTGGATGAGGATAAAGAAATGGCTCAAGGAGATTAATAAGCAAAAAATTGAGTGGAAATCAGAATTATTCTTATTTATTTATTTATTTATTTATTTATTTATTTATTTATTTTTGGGACTTGTATGCCGCCCCATCTCCGAAGACTCAGGGCGGCTCACAGCTAAAAACAACAACAATAAATAATTAAAAAAAAGATTAAACCCAAATTCACAAGCCCAAACAGACAAATTTAAAATACTTAAAAATATAACCCCCCCCCAGGAAGGGTCACAGCCCGGATTGGTCAAACAACCATGTCTTCAAATCATGGTGGAAGATGCGGAGGTCAGGGGCCAGGCGGAGCCCCAAGGGGAGTTGGTTCCAGAGGTCAGGGGCTGCGACAGAGTAGGCTCGTCGTCGGGGGACTGCCAGCCGGCATTGGCCCGCCGATGGGACCCCAAGGAGTCCTTGCCTATGTGCTCACACAGGGTGGTTGGCATTCGATGTCGGCAGGAGTCACACCCTTAAATATTGAGGACCCATGTCATGAAGGACTTTGTATGTTAAAACTAAAACCTTGAATCTCACCCGGAGTGCAACCAGCAGCCAATGCAGGCAGCGCAGGAGGGGGGTAACATGGGAGAATCGGGAGGCTCCCATCACCACCCGCGCCACCGCATTCTGCACCAGCTGCAATCTCCGGATGGTATGCAAGGGCAGTCCTAAATAGAGAGCGTTGCAGTAGTCGAGTCTAGAGGTAACAAGGGCATGAGTGACTGTGCGCAGGGCATCTCAGTCCAGAAATGGGCATAGTTGACGAACAAGGCGGAGCTGGGCAAATTCTTATTAGGTATAATAAAGGACAATTTAAGTTTAAAAAATCATATAATATCATATAATATCATATAATGATGGCGGCCAGAATTGCTTTTGCACAACATTGGAAACAGACCAATACTCCTACAGAAGATATGGTGATAAAAAAAAGTACTTGAATGTGCAGAGATGGATAAATTAACGATGGAGTTAAAAGACAAGGAGGAAACAAAGTATTATAAGATTTGGGACATATTGTATGAGTGGCTAGAGGAGAAAGGTAAAGAATATGTATAAAAATTACTGAAGAGTAGCAGGAAATGAATATATAAGTAATTATAAAAAGATAAATATAAATGTAAGAATATAAGAAAAATATATCAGGAAATGAAAATGAAAATGAAAATATTACTATGTAAATAGGAAAGAAGCCGATTCTGAAACACTGTCAAAAATGGAAATGTAGTGTAAATGTTTGAAAAAGACTATTTAAAAAAAATGATTACAAACTGTAATAGCAATCTATGGCAGTAGTGGGCTGCTGCCAGTTTGGGCTGGTTCACAAGAACTGGTACTTCTGATGATCAGCTGGCCCTGCCCACCTGCCCCTGCCTTATCCGATCCTTTATTTCCTGCTTTCTAGCTCATTTCAATCGCACGGCACAGCTGATTCCACCCCCTTCACTGTTCTACTTACTGCTGCTGACTTGGAAGGTAAGCAGCTGGGCTTCTAAATGCTCCATTTTCAATGCTGCATGCAAATGCCTTAGGCATGCGCACACTCACCAAACCAGTTAAACCGATTGCAGCCCACCATGGTTGTGTTATGGTTGTGGAACACTAGAATCTGGTAGTGCCTATTCCATCTAACAATTTTTTATTAAATATCCTAAGCTTTTGTGAGATGTCAGTTCTATGCATCTAATAATGTGACTTGCAGCTCATGAAAGCTTCTGCCTTTTTACAAATATGTTAGTCAGAAAAAATGCAATCGGATTCCTGATTAGAAACTAAATGGCTGAATATCAGCTCTGATTAGTTGATATTTTTTGTGAAGTTTATGGAAGAGCTCCAGGTTCAGGAGGATTTAAGAGTTCTTAAAAGAGAAATGATGTGTCTTCATGTCTTGATGACTTCCAGTGTTTCAGATTTTTTTGCAGCCAGTCCAACCAGAAGAAACTGACTTAGTTACCCAAGGAACACAGCAGGACATAGCTGGTGTCAGATTGGTGGAAGTGCCATATAAACACTGGGAACTCTTTAAAGCAGGGCTGGGGAATGATGGCTCTTTTATGACTTGTGGATTTCAACTCCCAGAATTCTAAAAACATGGCTGGCTCAGGAAACATGGGAGTTGAAATCTGCAAATTATATAGGAGCCATTGTTTCCCACCTTTGTTTTAAAGCAAGATGTGGATGGTCTGAGCAAATAAAATTACTTCTAAGATTGCTGCTGAATAAAGGCTAAGAAATGGTATTTCTTGTAGTGGATTTCAAAGACATCATTTTGGACATGCAATCTGTTTTACGAAGGCAAAGGTCAATTCCGTTCTCCACTCTATCTCCTAAAAGGTTCACACTGTCCTACTCATTCCTTAAAGTGTAGGCAGCCATGGATCTTCTGCCTATAGATATAGCCACTGCTTATCTTACATTTCTTGCCTCATCACATCAATGCTGGTAGAAGCCATTGCATCTATGATAATAAATTCCATAAACTACTTGTTTTGAATTTCAGCAGTGGGAACTGGGAAGATAATCAGTGTTCCTCATTTCTTTTATTTTTCTGAAATTGTTCTATCAATTGTTCTATCAAAAAATTATTTCAATCAGTGTGCCACTTGTTTGAAATTTTGTAAGCCTCCACATTTCTATTATCCTCGTTCTTAAAAATTTCTAGAAACAAAAATGCCGGTGTTCACATATTTATTATATTCCAGTAGTTGTAAGTTTGTAACAGGCTGTGTCAACTCTCCTGCAGCTGTTTCATGATCACCTCACATCTGTCAGTCTATATTCCATGGGACTCTAGGGAGCTTACTTTTGAGAAGGAAAATCTATCATGATTAAAGTAAGTTGGAAATTTTTTTAAAAAATGCACCTAGAGCTGATAATTTTGCTTCAACTTATTAGGTGGCCAAAGGTTGCAAGGACTGTGGGAGTGATGCAAATGATGCACTGACTATTGAGATAAATATTAGAGATATTTATCTCTAACCTGATTTTAGTTACCAATTTTCTTTTTGTTCTATTTAAAACCAATGGGAAATTGTGCATTCTTATTAGTTGTCTGCTAAAACTCTACAACATGTTTCTGATTACAACTTTTCGACAGGGTAATCTCTACCCTGCTCAATTTAAATATACCCAATTTGAGTTTTTTGTACATGTAAAAGTTAAGGAAAATTTTCACATTCAAGAAAGATTTTATGTGCCAACTCTTAACGACCACATTTTCTCCATTATCTCTAATCTGGTCCTTTGGGTCTTCTAATGGAACACCCATTGTCACTGGGACTGAGTCCATCCACTCACCCACCCACCCATCCATCCATCTTCTTCTCTTTCTTTCCACCTTTCCCAACATTACAGTCTTCTCCAGAGAACTAGGTCTTTGCATAATATGTCTGAAGCAGGATAATTTGAGCTTGGTAATTGGTGCCTCAAGAGAAAACTCAAGGTTGATTTGTTCAATTATCTATTTGTTTGTTTTCTTGACTTTCAGTTACAGTATATTCTCAGGAGACTTCTCTAACCCCAAAGCTCAAAAGCATCAATACTCTTTCTATCCTGCTTCTTCATAGTCCAAATTTCCCTTCCATAGAGGGTCACAGTGAATATCACTGCTTTTACAATTCTGATTTTTGAAGATACAGATACATCATTGCATCTATGTATCTTTTCCATAGACTCCAGTAATAAGTCAAACATAAAGTTGGTAGTTGTGCCCGCTGTCATTTGTTTGGTCTTCTTTATATTTAATTTTAGTCACATTTTTGCTATGCTCTTTGATTTTTATTACTAGAGCTTGCAGATCCTTTTCGTTTTCAGCTAATGTTCTCAGCATCATGCAGGCTATGTATGCTTCTCCCTCCCATTTTAAATTTATATTTATCTTCTTCCAATGAAGCTTCGCTTTGCATATATTCAGCACATAGGTTGGATATGCAAAGACAGAGTATATAGCTTTGTATCCCTCTTTTGCCAGCCTGGAGCCAGTCTGCTTTATCATATTGTGTATATGGAAATGATCTTGGGAAACAGGGGGGAAAGTTGCAGCTGGCAGAATGGTTGGAGAAGAGATAGCTCAGCCTGCAAAAGGAATATGGGCATGGCAAATGTCTCAGAAAGGACCCTTCCTAGTTTCATGGGTTGTAAGGTCAAGGAGGAATAAAAGTACTTTCGGACTTGCAAGATTCTATTAATGTAACCTTATGATAAAGCAGAATTAGTCCATCTGGTCATGTTTCCCGACTGAACCAACATGCTAGGCTGATATGTTCCATCCATGCTACGGCTTCCTGACATGCATATTGGTTTTGCCTGAGATGATCTGTGATCCCTATTTTTCTAATTTCAACATGACTTAAGAAAGCCATAAACCAAGAGATTTGGGGGACAGTAAGTTACTTGTTTAATGTAATAGTATGAAAACTACTTGCTTGCTAGAGATATTTGGGTGTATGTTGCGATTCTGCCTCCAAGACAGGATTTGACTCCTGCTGACTGCCTGGACAAGTCCCTGTATTTTTCTTGGCAAGATTTCAGAAATGGTTGGCATTTGTCTGCTTCCTAATCTGAGAAATAGTGTCTGGTTCAAAGTAAACCTAGCTGGCTTTGTATCTAAGAGCTGCAGTAGCACAGTGGTTAGAGTGTAGAACTGCAGCTAATTCTGCTGACTGCCAGCTGCCTGCAATTTGGCAGTTCGAAACTCACCAGGCTCAAGGTTGACTTAGTCTTCCATCCTTACAAGGTGGGTAAAATGAGGATCCAAATTGTAAACCACTTGAAGAGGGCTGTAAAGCACTGTGAAGCAGTATATAAGTCTAAGTAATATTGCTAAGTGCTAAGACACAATTAGATTTATGGCCTTCCAGTTCCCTTAACCGTTACACCAAGCTGGCTCTACCTAGTGATATATAAAAGAGAAAGATACGATTAAAAAAACATATTAGGCAACATAATTGATTTTCCAGAGTCTTGGATGGATATGAAATGTATATATTGGCCATAAAGTATGGTGTAATATAGTGGTAGATAAGTATTTATTTTGAAACTTCCTAATAATGCCCATTAGTGTTTGTGGTCTATAGATTTAAAAAGCTGGGCAATGACTCATCTAAACCATTAAGAGAACCTGTATAAATATTATTCTCTACAATAAAAATCAGGACTGTTTAATAGGTATATGTAAGAGGAATACCTTCTCTAATCAATGAGTTGAGTATTAAAGAAAGGGGTGATTCAGGTGGTGATAATCAGCTTTTCACCCCCTCAGTTTGATTGAGACTCAAACCTATTTAAAATGCTACTGAGATGTGTAATAACAACAACTCTTGGCAAAAATTTGCAGTCTTAATTTGTCTTTGATTAAGTTTTAAATTGACCTTAAAATTGAATCTTTTTGCTATTCCATTAGTGCTGAAGTTCTGAAATTATGCCTAGACTGTTTCTCATAGAAAATACTCCTCAGCTTGATCAAAGCTTGCAAAATGAATCCCTTACTTGCAAATATGGAAATATATTGTTTCCAATCTAAGTGCATGTAAAGTAGATACAAGGTCCCCAAAGAAGTCAGGGCAAAGGAGATATTTGAAAATGACTCTTTCTCCATAGCCTACATTTCATTCCTAGTCAAGGTCTCATCGGGACAATTTTAATTATCAATAACTTGAGATGAAAACTTGGGCTTAGATTTTTAAAAAATTGCAAAGGTTTCTTCTCTGTATAAAACCTTTTCCCTTTCTGCTTCCTGATAGCAGCCTTTGCCATTCTTTGTTGCTACTTCTGGGCCATGATCCCTCACAGCCAAAGAAGTTAATATTGGATGCCAAAACAGGATGTGAAACATGAACGGGGTAGAATTTATTCCCACATTGATTAGAAGCCATCTCCAGAGCAATCAATAAATGTAATCCTGCCCCTCCTTCAGACAAGTCTCCTTGTCTTATTCTTTTACACAGAGAGAATGCAAGAAAAAGACTCAAAACCTACTGACCTAATTTGTATTCATATGTCATTTGAAAGTAGAGTACTTGCTGAAATTCTTGTGTTAACTTTCACCTTCTTCTTCTTAAGGAATATAACTAATCAGAGCTCCTAAAGTTATTTTTCAGAATTAACTACTTCCAGTCCAGGATGACACAAGTTTGACTTTTATATTTGTCCCTGGAAACACAGTAATTTGAGGAATTTGAGTGTTGGTTTCTTTCAAATCATTCTAGTTAATGAAAGCTCTGAGAAAACTGCACTTAGGCTTAACTGTTTGCAATCTGGTTGCTACAAGGGATGTCTGACACATTGCACGAACTCTCTGCATCCAAGTGGTTTGGTGCCTTTTAATTTTGATAAAATATTTCTTCAGTGTGTTTTTAATATCAGCAAAGGAATATTTAATTAAATTGGATTATAGAAATGAGTGTGACTGAAACAACTGAAGTCTTGCATGCAAAATAGGAGATTAGTCCATGGTGGATCTATATCATTCAAATGCTTCTGTTTGCATGGATGCATCAGATGTTTTGATGCAAGTACCTAACTGAAGCAATTCCATGATGGTGTCAATACATGTGTGTCTTTTTGACATTGTCACAGTTTATGATGGATGGTGCTTTTCAGCTATTGCAGAACACACTCAGATCACTTCTTCAACAGGGATGGGCAGGAAAAACAAAAAAGGAAGACAGACTAAGTCATCCTGGCAGCTGCAGGAAAAAGTGGAAAAAGAAATATATATATAAATATTTCAGAATGCAGACAGAAATTTCAGCCCACAGAGAAGCCTGAATTTTCCCTTTTGTCTTTCAAAATAAAAAATGGTTCTGGACTTCCAAGGAGGACGTGAACTGAAGATGTGCCCTCACATTGCCAGGCATAATCCTAGAGCATTTTTGAAAGCCAGGGGGTAAATCCTCTTCGGATCAAGAGGAAAACCTGAGATTGTCTGCTTGAATTCTGTAGGGTAGCTCCTCACGGTACATTGAGAACCAGAGGGATCTTGCTAGTGCTTTTGGAATTGAACACCTAGGAAGTGTGGGAAATATCTGGCCCCAGAGGGAGACCATTTGTCACAGGCTGTCATTCCTGGCTTCTTAAAGACATAACATTCTTTTGAATGTTATGGCCGAGACCTTCCATTAAGTGAGCAAAAATAAGTCCAACTGAGTGAGTGGAAATCCCTAATCCCTGAGAAAGATTGAACTGTGATTAAAAGGGAAAGGTGGTGAAAAAGAAGAAATGAGAGCAAAAGGCATTGGTTAAGGGTGATTTATTAAGGGCCTCATGGGAAACTTTGGAATACACATATATAGCAGCTCTGGTTGGATGGACATTATTAGATCTAAATATACTAAAACTCCAGTCATCTATCAAATGCAACTCAGTGGCAATATTTACCCACAAATGCAAGATTTGTTAACAACACTGTTTGGATCAGCAGCTTGTTTTTTTTTTTACAAATATTTTATTATTTTTAAACAAACGTACACAGACAAAACATACGGTATGCCAGTAGGCTAAAGCTCTTTTTATACATCCTCATCTATTAATTATTTTTATATACTCTCATATGCAAAATATTACATATTTTTAAATTAATTTATCTTATAGCACTTCATATTATCATCCCGGAACCATTCCAGGCGAACAAATCCTTTCAAACAAATATAAAAAAAACAAAAAACATAAAAACTCTTTTTTTGAGAACAGTATGCTACCGGACCCTCCCTTCTCCATACAGATGTAATTTCAATTATTCACTCATTTTATATATTCTATTCCATTTGTCATAACAATTTTCACTATTTTCCATAACTTTCCCCCCCTTTCTCTAGCTTCTATAATCTTATTTCAATTATTTCAACATTCCATCATTTAATTAATTACATTTCTTTTTCCAATTTTCAATATCTTGCCAATCAATATTATTACACTGTTATCTGTCTTGTTTACAATTTTATACTATCTTATAAAACATATTATACCCTGTAATTACTACCCTGGAGGATAACACCTCTATCTCTTCTAACCAATTATTATTTAACATTTATATTTCACCTTTATCATTATTACCTCTATTACCCTCTATTTTATATCATCTAACCATTATTAATCAGATTCTGCTTGGTACAGTCCTACAAATATCCATTAAATTCTTAACAAGAGAAAAAAAAAAGAAAAATGTGCATATATATAACAATAGTGACTAAGGTAATTATTTATTTTCAAATTCAGTTTAGCCATTAATGTTAATATCCATCTTATTCATTCATTTCTATTTAAAATATTTCCATTTTATTACCATTTAACATCCATATCACTATATTTCATCATCAAAAATATGATGAATATTAAAACATTCCATACTTCTTATAATTTTCATATTTTCTTTTTAAGTTATTAAAGGCTTTATTCTCTTATCCTCTTTACCTCATTTAGTTATTTAAAAAATACACATCACTTTAATCATCTAAAACATTTCTAACTTCTTTCTATTTCTAACATAACCATATTTATCTCACGTACTCTTGCAGAATCCTCTCTTTAAACTAAATTAACCATTATCTCAATGTCCAATTAAATAAATAAACCCTTTAAATTTTGTATACCTTGTTTCCAAGGGAGGTCACTATGCCAGAGATAGGTGGGAGTGAGACCCTCCTCCTGAGGTGGGGGCCTAATGGTCAGGTGGGCTTGCCGCTCACATACCTCTCCCCCAGCTGTGTGACAGCAGCCCTGCCTGGGCTGGACGTCCTCTCGGGAGTGGCGGTGGAGTTCCCGAGTCTTGTAGTTCTGGGGGACTTCAACCTGCCTTCCCTGGGGGTACGGGATTGGCCCAGGAATTCATGGCGACTATGGAAACCATGGGCCTGACCCAATTAATTCAGGGCCCTACCCATGAGGGGGGAAATACTCTCGACCTCGTTTTTGTCTCTGAGCAGTGGCGTAGTGACAGAGGGCAAGCTATTTCTACAGCTCTGTCCGTTCCATGGTCTGATCACTATCTCCTATGGCTGGTCTTCCAACAGGCCGCCCCCCACTGCTGGGAAGAGGAGCCACTTAGGTGGTTCCGCCCCAGACGCCTTATGGATCCGGAGCGGTTCCAGGCAGAACTGGGGTTTTTTCCCTCTTCCCTTGCCCACAGCTCTGTCGAGGATCTGGTGGTTGCTTGGCAACAGGCTCCGTCGGATGCCCTCGACAGGGTTGTCCCCATCACGACCCTCACACGCGTGGATCCCGGTTGGCTCCTTGGTATACGGAGGAGCTCCGGGAGATGCCATCGGAGGGGCTTAGAGAGCAGGTGGAGGTCCACCCGCTCCCAGGCCGATCGAGCCCAGCTAAGAGCCCATGTTAGGACTTACCTGGTTGCTATGAGAGTGGCGAGAAGGGCTTATCTCTCCACTCTCATAGCGTCCGAGATAACCGCCCAGCCGCCCTGTTTGGGTTACCGCTCTCTCCTTCGTTTAGGGGAGGGAGCGGACCCATTGCGGGGAAGAGCTGAGGAGTTTGGCCAATATCTGTCAGATAAGATCGTTCGAGTTCGGAGCGGGTTGTCCTCTGATTTGCAGTGGTCTGAGGATTGGGATGCAAGTAGTCTGGCCAGTGTGATTTGGGATGAGTTCGATCCTGTTTCTGAGGATGAAGTGGACAGGATTATGCGGCGCCTGAGTTCCACCACATGTTTGTTGGACCCGTGTCCCTCCTGGTTAGCTTATGCCGCCAGGGAGGTCACCTGCGGCTGGCTCCGGGCAGTGGTCAACACTTCGCTAAGGGAGGGTGTCTTTCCCGCCGCCTTGAAGGAGGCGGTGGTGAGACCCCTCCTGAAGAAGCCTGCCCTGGACCCGGCCGTGTTAGACAACTTTCGTCCAGTCTCCAACCTTCGCTTTTTAGCGAAGGTTGTTGAGAGTGTGGTGGCTCGGCAGTTTCCACTTTTCCTGGATGAAGCGGACTACCTGGATCCGTATCAATCGGGCTTCCGTCCTGGTTACAGCACGGAGACGGCATTGGTCGCACTGATGGATGATCTCTGGAGGGCCCGGGACAGGGTTTTTCCTCTGTCCTGGTCCTATTAGACCTCTCAGCGGCTTTTGATACCATCGACCATGGTATCCTTCGCCTCAGGGGTTGGGTATAGGGGCACTGTACTTCAGTGGTTCACCTCCTACCTCTGGGCGGTGCAGTCGGTATGGCGGGGGACAGAGGTCCACCTCGAGGGTGCTCTCTTGTGGGGTCCTCAGGGTCGGTCCTCTCCCCTGCTATTTAACATCTATATGAAGCCGCTGGGTGAGATCATCCATGGTTTCGGGTGAGTTTTCATCAATATGCAGATGATACTCAGCTGTATATTTCCACCCGAACCAGATCGGTGATGCCCTCTCCCTGATGACCCAGTGCTTGGATGCGTGCGGATCTGGATGAACGGAAACATGCTTCGTCTCAACCCGCCAAGACTGAGTGGCTGTGCATACCGCATCGCGGCCCAGTCAGGATTATCCATCGTTAACCATAGGGGGAGTGGTGTTGCCCCCTGTGGATAGGGCACGGAATCTGGGGGTCCTCCTGGATGCACGGCTCGATTGGAGGAGCAGGTGGGGGCCGTCGCCAGGGGGCTTTGCCCAGCTCCATTTGGTTCGCCAACTACGCCCTTTTCTGGACCGCGATGCCCTGCACACGGTTACTCATGCCCTTGTTATCTCCAGACTCGACTACTGCAACGCTCTCTATTTAGGACTACCCTTGCATACTATCCGAGATTGCAGCTGGTGCAAAATGCGTGGCGGGTGGTGATGGGAGTTTCCGGTTCTCCCATGCCCCCTCCTGCGCTGTCTGCATTGGCTGCTGGTTGTGCTCCGGGTGAGATTCAAGGTGTTAACATTAACATACAAAGTCCTTCATGACATGGGTCCGCAATATTTAAGGGAGCGACTCCTGCCGACATCAAGTACTAACCGCCCTGTGCGATCACATAGGCAAGGACTCCTTGGGGTCCCGTCGGCTGGCCAATGCCGGTTGGCGGGCCCCGGCCACGAGCCTATTCTATTGCGGCCCCTGACCTCTGGAATCAGCTTCCCCTGGGGCTCCGTCTGGCCCCTGACCTCCGCACCTTCCACCGTGAATTGAAGACCTGGTTATTTAACCAAGCCAGGCTGTGACCCTTTGGGGGGGGATGGTTTTTATTATAGTTTTATTGTGTATTTATGTAATTGTATCTTAATGGAGCTTGTTAGTTTAATTCTTTTTTAATTATTTATTGTTTTCTTGTTTTATTTGTGAGCCGCCCCGAGTCTTCGGAGATGGGGCGGCATACAGGTCTCATAAATAAATAAATAAATAAATATACTTTCCTTGCTGTTGCTCATCTTGATTCAATTTTTTGCAGCTTCCTCTTTTTTCAACCCCCCCCTCTTCTTCTCCCTTCCCTTTTTATTCCCTTTTCTATCCAATTCTCCGTTCTGCAATCCTACCTTTTGACGCCTTATAATATTATAATTATTTTCCAGATTATACTTTTTTTTTGGTTGTTGCCTCAAGTCTTAAATTTTTAACTCTCTTTCCTCTTTTCCCCTTTTCCTTCCCCTTTTTCTTAACCACGCTTAAAGTTATTTGATCATTGAAAATGGCTTCTTCTTTGTCCCGTCCTTCTTGTTCAACCAGTGCTTCCTGTAGTTTTCTATATTTCAGGATCTCCATTTCTATCAATTTTGCCTCTTCTTTATAGTCTTTAAATAGCATTTTTAATTCTTCAAAAGATGATGACATTCTGGAAAAGATTTTTTTTCTTTTAAAGCAACCCCCAATTGACTTTAATCCACTTTGCTAAAATCCTCTGTCCAAAATTCCAGGAATCCTCCAAAAATCCAAAGCGATTTCTTGATTCTTTTTTCACTTTCGCTTTTCCGGGGCTTTAACAGGCTTGCAAGAAAGTTTCAGTTACAATGTATTCTTTTCACATCTTGTTACAGTTCCACTCTCAATACAATTTAAATCCAGGTGGTATCCTTCGTTTCCAGACTCCACCCTGCTTTCACTCTTCTTCCTTTATTTTCTTTCTTTCTCTCTCTTTATAAGAAAATTCTTTGAAGTTATTCAAAAGTCTTAATCACTTGACACTTTATTTTCAGCTGAAGGCAGCCTATTAATGTCAATGTGAATTAATGTCCATTTCTTATATCAATCTTTTCTTATTATTCCAAACCATTTAAAACTGCCAGTATTAGAGGAGAAGAAAAAAAACATTTTTTTCTCTTTTCACTTTCTTTCGCCACTTTAAATGTCTTTTTAGAGATAGTATTGCTTTTAACTATTCAAATTCCAGGTATCTTAAATAAATGTTTTCAATAGCAAGCCTGGTCTGTCACACTTTCTCTTTCAAACTTCCTCCTGCACATTCTTATCCGTTCAAGTTCTTCTTTGAGGTGGCCATTTTTGGCCACGGTTGCAACTGCCTTCGGGAAAGGGAAAAAAACCAGCTGGGGAGAAGAGATGCAGCTCTCCTCAACCCTGCTGGGAGCTCTCCTGTCTTCACCACCTCTACGGGGTGGTTTTAACCCCAAAGCCAGCTGGCTGGGAGTCTCCAGCGGTGAGCACGGATTGAAACTGCGCACAGTCACAGTTTTTGGTCCGTTCGCAAAGAGGCTCAAACCGGATGTCCCAGGATGAGCAGCTTGTTCAGTCCCTGAGATACCTGGAACAACTGGTTAAATCTTTTAAAAAACATATTTACTAGTAGTTTTTACAGGTATTTGTTACTAAGAAATAAATTTGATATGCAAAAATTAATAGATGAGTGGAATAAAGAATTAAAGGCTCATATACCACCTAGACAATGAAAGATTGTCTTAACTAAAGAGCGTCTTCAACTAAAATGAAATCTAACAGAATAGATTTTAAAATGCCAGACTACGTGAGTGACACGGAAAAGGATGCTACAATGGATTTATATTTGAAATCAGCCAATGTCTTAATAATTAAAGGGGGCATACAAATAATAAATCAGAAGGATGATTTGGAAAGCTTTCTTAGCCTGGATTTACAAAAGGACATGTTAAACTACTGAAGCTGTTCCTGAAAGGGCACAAACAGAAAATAGTAAAAAAATCAATTTGTGGCATATTTTCTGAAGGCATTAAATATTTTAAAAAAATATTTTAAAAAGTAAACAGAACAAATACAAAAGAACTAGAAAATGGATTCATTTTATCAGGGTTAAATTATACATGCTGGGGTTTCTGGTATTTTTTTTTACCAGGATTGAATGACAGTGCTTTAAAGATTTGTTTATAAATGAGGAGATACATTTTTGCATAATTGCTTTTTAGAGAAAGTGATGTCAAAATACAGAATGAATGTATTTGATTAAAGCTACATCCATATCTATCCACCTACCCTTCCACCCATCCATATCTATCTATCTATCTATCTATCTATCTATCTATCTATCATCTATCGTGTTTCTGATAGCTTTTGCTAATTAGGACTGAATTTTTTTTTACAATTTGATTATAGGTTGGTGATAACAGCTTACTTTTTTTCTGAAATACTGGCAATATTTATTGTTACTGAAGTTATTCATACTTGTCCATCAGAGAGAAGTCTTCTCCCCCTCTTTTCTATCTCTTTGCACCTTATTTTTTTCTTTATCTTTTGTATACTTTTTAGTTTGTTTTAGTCTTTCATCTTTATACTTAGAAGCTCTAATAAAATCATTATAAAAAAGGCAAAAGATTCAGTGGGATTGAAATGAAAAGATGGTAAAGCAACTTAAAAGTTAAGAGCAAAGTCAAAAATATTGATAAAAATAAGAGATAAGAAAGCAGCCACAAATTGTCTTTCCTGCTCTCAATAAAATGTATAACACCAAAAGTTTGTGAAACAAAGTTACTGCTACCCTGACTCCAAATATAAAATTACATGTAAAAGGCACCATCTAAGATGATAGACTAATTGGAATAAGGATAGAGTAGTAGAAGACTCCAAACATAGGAAACATTTAAGCCTTTGTCACAGAAGGATGGACAGATTTTCCCATTTAAAGCACGCAGCAAAAGGACCTAGAATGTAATTATGTACAGCCCAGCCAATGTGTCTTTCTGAATAAAAACAAAAGGGCCACACCTTGATTTCTATAGGGGAGAAAAAAAGATATAATAAAATGACAAAGAATCCACTGAATTGGTCCACAGTGACATCTGTGATCAATGCATGCCATTATATAAGAAAACTTACTGACTTTTATAAATTATTACTCTATGTTTACTCATTTTAACTGCTCAGTAGGAAATCAAGTATTACAGAAGTTCAAAAAATGTGTGCCTTTGAGAAGCAACAGATTTGACCAGTGGGCAACTTAACCATTTTCCCAACCCATGGTAAGATGATGAGGCTGAATTGAAGGCAGATAACATTCATTCATCCATCCATTCATCCATCCATCCATTCATCCATCCATCCATCCATTCATTCAGTATTTTGAACTTTATTACTTTACAGGTAATTCATGGCAGTGAAAGTACATAGTACTCCTTCCTCCTCTATTTTTTTCCACACTAGCAATCTTATGAAGGCTGAGAGAGTATGACTGGCCCAAATTCCCCCAGCCAGGTTTCATGCCTAAGGAAGGACTAGAATTCATAGCCTCTTTATTTTCTAGCTTGGTGCCTTCATCACTAGCTACATAAGCATGGTTGGGATTCTACTGGTTTGGACCGGTTCAGGCAAACCAGATGGTAAAGTTACATCTGGTTCACTGAACTGGTATTTCAGCCGACTGGCTGGCCCCGTTCACCCCACTCTGCCCCTCCCAGGAGTCTCCACGCAGCCCATTTTCGATGGAGGTAAGTGCAGGGTCTGCACGGAGGCTCTGGGAGGGGGAAAAACGGGCCTTCCAGAATTCCAGAAACAGGCCTGTTTCCAGCTTCCGGAGGGCCTCCAGAGACCGGGTGGGCTGTTTTCACCCTCCCAGAGGCCCGGGGGAGGCCTCTGGACCCTTGGGAAGGCAAAAAATGGTGTCATTCATCTCTGCATCACTTTTTATTTAATTCATTTATTATTTTATGACTGTAGGGTTATATACTGTAGCTTTTTGTAAACTGTTCAGAGTCACCTTCATTGCTTTTGGCAGCCATATAAATGTTTTAAATATTAAATTAAGTTAAATAATTAAATTTAAATTCCCTGTGAGCTGTGGCTTGGAAGAAGCCCAGACTAGGACAAACACTTGGCAATAAAGTGATGCCAATGTGCTCAAACAGAAGAGGACAAAACGGAATTGCAGGAAATTCTGAAAAGGAGCATTGTTAGAATACTTAGGGATAAAGAACCCTAGATTTGCCTACACACAGTATTAAAACAGTGCACTACACTATTTCTTTTGATGAAAGGAAACAACAGAATAAATGTGAAGTCATAGATTTTGTTACCCATGCCCAGATGAGCAACAAATTGAGTTTAAAAGGTCTTCCAGAAAGCTATTCAGCACACATCTACAATTCAATAGCAATTTCCTGAAATGGAAACTGAGGCTTCACAGCCAAGATGCTCAGAGAACCCAACAAAGATATTCTAACCTAAAGGTTTTCTGCATTGCCAAAAAGAAGAAGAAAGAAATAAAGAAAGATAGAAGGTATCAACAGTAGTCAAAAGAGGTGCCTTAAGATCTCAAACTGTGAAAATATCGAATTGCCATCCAACAGCAACACATATGGTGGGCTTCATAAATGCAAAATGTACAGAAGATAGGACAAATGAGAAAGTCTTTGAGAAGGCAAGTATTCCTAAATGGAGGTTGGATGATTATCTGGGCAACCAAAACATTTGGTTGCTATCTGAGGGGCCATTTCTTCCTATTACATTAGCCTATCATTAAATCTGGCAGAGAAAGCTTGCTGTAGATTTCATCATCTAGGGCAGGGATGTGAAACTCAATTTCATTGAGGGCCACATCAGGGTTGTGTTTGAACTCAGTGGGCTGGAGTGGGCATGGTCAGGGGTGAACCTGTGGTGGCCTGAGCACTCTGTCAGAGAAAACAGGCTCCCAAACTCCATTTTAAGCTGCAACAACTTCCTGCAACCCTCTGCCAGTGAAAATGGAGCTCAGGAGGGTCGCATGCAGCCCTCACAAACTCTGTTTTCACTGGAAGAGGCACTGCAGGCCAGCTTTGCTGTTTCCAGGCCAGCTCTAATCACCCTATGGGCTGGCTTCAGCTCCTGGGCCTTGAGTTTGACACCCATAATCTAGGGATCTACATTTAGTGGATACTAGGAGAATGGCTTTCCCTGCCTTGGCCTCCACATTATTGAACATCTTTTTCCCTGAAATTAATTTAGCTCTATCCCTTTCCACATTCCAGAATGCCCCCCAATCTGTTGTGTTATCAGGCCAGGAGCTCCCAAAAAACCAGAGACATGCTTAGATGCCTACACTGTGAACTATTGTATCCTCTCTTTCTCAATTATATTTTTATTATATTTACTTTTAAAGGTATACACACACACACATACATACATACATACAGAGAGAGAGACAGAGAGAGAGAGACAGAGAGAGAGAGACATCTTTATATATAACAGATAAAACTATATATCAAAGGAACAAATATTGTGTGTGCGTGTTTGTTCTCACCACCTACAGTCATTTCTGGTGAGATGGTGGCTGTATAAATATATTAATAAATATAATTTGTTATAATTAATAAATGGGAATTATGGAGCAGCAGATGAACCAGTGAGGAGATTTCAGTTGCATTGACTCTTTACCATTTCACAATCTATTGTACATGAGTAAATACAGAGTTAGGAAATTATTTTCTGGTCTTTCTTCCATTTTCTCTCTATGTACTTTTTATCTGTGAGATTGATAATCTTTAGGATCTTCTTTCTGGCTTCTAAAATAATTTTAGCTCATAGGATGTAGCTGGCTAGGTACTAGGCTTTTCTGCCTACCTGTTGGGAGAACTGTTGATGTATTGATGTAAAAATGTGGTATTTTCTCAAAACGCTAATTATAAACATGATTCTTTGCATGACATATTATGAGACCTAGTCTGAACCTGAAGTGATAATATATTTACCAGAAAAGTTACATGCAACACACATGGATTTTTTTCATGCAAAATATATGTTGCAGTAGAAAATAACATACATTAGTGAGATACAGAGTACAGAAAAGGATAGTTGGAAGGAACCTTGATGGTTTTTAAGTCCAACTTCTTGCCCAAGCAGGAGACCCTATACCAATTCAGACAAATGGCTGTCCAATGTCTTCATAAAATCTCCAGTGATGGAGAAGTCACAACTGTTTGATAAGTTTCCATCCATTACTTCTTGTCCTGCCTTCAGATGCTTTAGAGAATAAGTTGTTCCCCTCTTCTTTCTGACAGCCTCTCAAATATTAGAAGATTGATACCATGTCACCCCTAGTCCTTCTCTTTCTTAGACTAGACATAAATTGTTCCATAGGTCATCTTCACCAGTTTTTTTGCTAACATAATATCCTCCACATTTGGAACTGTATAAATTTCATAATATCATAATTTTGTAATTTTTGTAACCTCTGTTCTCACTTATTTTTTTTAAGTGATTCATCTGATTAAATGCCCAGAACCCTGACATAAATGTACATTATTATCTGTATAAATAAATTAAAGCAAGCATGAGACCTTCTTACAAATATTACACTAAAAACCCTCAGTCACTTCCACTGTCACTTCCTAGATGAAATGTCCATAATGATTACTTCATCATTTCAGAGCATTGCCTGGGGAAATGATATTTACCCTGTTAGAGATAAATGAAATGCATAATATTTTTCTCACATGGCAGACAATTTGCATTAAATATTTTGAAGCAATCTGTATAAGATTTGTGGGTTATTTCATATTCAGGGCTAAATAATAGACTTCACAATCAAACAACTCATTGGTAAATGTATTGCCATATATAGGGATATGGTTTTTGGGATTCCCTACATATTGATAAACTCTATTGATCATATTAGGTCAGGTTTTCTTAGTTATAAAAATATCTCTCCTGCATATGTTCTGTTTTGGGTGATTTCATGGGTATATGTATATGTAGTTTAATTGATCGCCTTTTCCTTTGAAGCATTTGTCTTTGCTACTTTATCTACAGCCTTTGAAATTATTTAATGGTATCCCAATAAGTCTATGCCATCTATCTGACTCTTTTGATCTGTCAAAAATATCTTGGTGCTGTCATCTAGTTAGGTTTCCAGTTAATACATAATGATCTATAAATGAAGAACAGAACCTTTAGATGTTAGATACAAATCCTGAAAAGAGAAGACAAAGGTGAAAATTCATAAAATTAACTTCCAGATGAAAACTTATCAATGTTTTAAAGCTTTTTAAGAGGGGGGAGCTCTGGATGAGGAAGATATGAAAGCACAAACTGATAAAATGTATAGAATAAATTCCAGGGCACTTTTGCTCTATATTTTTATTCTCTCTGAAGAATAATTGTCACCAATTATATTTTCCTTACCTCTGAATTTTCCTTGCATTCTGTCCTGCATATATATGCCAGGTCATAAGGTTTGTCTGCACACTGAGCTCCAGAGTTGCAAGTTATATTGTGAAACAAACAGGGATCAATATTTATTTCACACTGCTGACCTTGGAATCCTATGGAACAAAATTTTTGTTTCAGAAACAAAACCACAACTGTTCAAGATCTCTTAAAACTTTAACTGAATTTAGCATTTCAATGGTTTCATTACTTTTGGCTTCTTGTGAATATAAATATGAGATCCTGAAAAGAATATTATTTTAGCATTATGGAAACAAGAAGTATGACAACTTTACAACTGGTGGACTTCAACTCTCAGAATTCCTGAGCCAATGTATGTGTGTGTATGAGCATGTATGTGTGTGCATGTGCATGTGCACATGTATCTACCCTCTAGGGCACAGGTCATGTCACATAATGTGTCATGACATATCACGATGTTTTGTGCCTTTGTGGAGCTGAGGTGGGCATGGTCTGCACGTGATGCATCTGGCCCATGGATTGCCAGTTTGACAAGTCTGCTCTAGGGAGTTGTCCCTTTTTCATAATATTACTGTTGTCTGGGATATATTTCAGGGAAATGTTTGCTTTGTGTCTTAAAATACTTCTCCTTTTTCAAGGTTTTGTTGATACACTCTGTATTTATTTATTTATCCAGCCCTTGCTTATCAATGGAGACTGAGTGGAGCAAGTGGCCAGTTTTAAGTTTCTGGGTGTTATCATAAAAGAGGACCTGACCTCGGGTGCTCACATTGCAGCACTGGTCAAAAGCGTCCAGCAGAGATTATTCTACCTGAGACTTCTCAGGAAACAACAACTGAATGAAAAACTGCTGGTGACCTTCTACTGCTGTACCATAAAGAGTATTTTAACTTACTGCACCTGTGTATGGTTTGCCAATTGCACAGTGGCAGATAGGAGAGTACTCAGGAGGGTTAACATCATTGCCCAGAGGATCATTGGTTGCCATCCCCCCTCCTTGGAAGAGCTTTATAGCTCCCGCTGCCTTAAGAAAGTTCAAAACATTCTTAAAGATCTATTTCATCCTGGGCACCCTTTTTTGAACTATTACCATCTGGCAGACAGTATAGGATAATAAAAACAAGGACAAATAGGCTGAAGAACAGCTTCTATCCCAGAACAGTAACGATATTGAATTCTACTGTATGGTGCAATATTAATGCAACATCAGGGGTTTTCAATTCAATTGTATAGAATGCAAAGGATGTGTTTATGTTTTATTTTTATAGTTATAATGTACACTGAAGATGGCATTTAATTTCATGGTACGAGGTGCAATGACAATAAAGTAAACTAAAGTAAACTAAATTTGAATCAAAATTAAAAAGTAAAGGCAGACAAAGAGTAGCCACAAAAGACTTACCCAATGGACAGATGCACTTATAGTGGCTTACATCATCTCTGCAGAAGCCTCCATTTTTGCAGGGATTACTGTCACATTCATTGATTTCCGTCTGACAGAAAGTTCCTGAATAATTTTTTTAAAGAAACAATTTTATGCAATGCTAAATTTGAGGCTTTGCATCATAACAGTGAATTTCAACTACTCAATATTTAAACATCAAAATATTTCATGGAAACATTAAAATGCATAAAGAATTTTTTTCGGGTGGATAAATAAACATTAGAACAAGAAGAAAATGCGGAGATATTCAGAATCCCTACTGATAAGCATTTGATTAAGACTGAAATGCTGGCACCATCCAAATATTTGATGATTAGTTGCTGCTAATCTCTCTACTATATAAATAATCTGACTCTTAGGTGGAAAGGTTCCCCCATATCTTGCATTGTCAGTTAGAGTGATTTCTTGATGTCTAGCAAAATAAAAATGAACTAAGATGAGTTCCGTTTAGGAAAAGCAAAACAGTAGAATATTATTATCAAATAAGAAATGTCAAATCCAGAAGATTAGGCATAGGTACAAAAGAGCCAGAATAATAAAATAATGAAATATCTTACAGAAAAAAAACCCAAAATGAGATGACCAGGAGCATCCCACAAATATAACAAAAACCAAAACGTAAATAAATGTTCTTTAATGCCTTCAACTTGGCTTCACTGTTCAATTGTTCACAGTTGGAGATTAAACTCTTTCCAAAATAACATTCCAAATGAAAGAAATACAGTCCAACTCAAAGAGCAGATAACGAGGCAATAAAAAACCAAAAACAAACCGCACTGAAGAAAGTTCCATGACAGACCAGGATAATTAATTACAAACTTCAAGAAGATAACCAGGTATAGTCCATTGGAAGAATGCCAACCAAGATAAACCTCATCCAGGAATAAAACACTCTTTGTTTCCAGCATTTGCTAGCATGCAGGTCCAAACTCTTATGCAGTTCTCACACCTGCATCCCATGAAGAGGATCAAGGCCCTCTCCTCCCGAGTAGACCACGTCTTTCCCTCATTGTCTCCTCCCTGCATGCCCTAGGATGGGTAGGGGATGGGCCTGGTCCTCCTCTACCTGCTCAGCTGGCCTCTGCCATTCCCCAGCCTCCTCCACAATCTCTGGACCCACCCTTCCACTCCCTGTTGGCTGTTCCTCCTTTCCCTCAGAGTCAGCCTCCACCAGGGGCATGACACTAAAACTAACCAGTCTTTCTCATATTTTCTTTTATACAAAGTAACTGAAAAAATGCAGAAAATAAGATAATTACTAAATGTCCTCAAAGATGTATTTATCTAGTTGGTTTATCTAGTCCTGTTCTTCTTAATATGTTTCCAAAAATTAAGAGGATAGCCTAGGGCAGATTTGAAAGGACTGCAAGGACTTCAAAGAGTTGACAGAAAGAGAAAATGGCATATTTTTGGATGAAACACAGAATACACTTGACATTTAGTCAATAATACCAGTTTCCAGGGCCTAAATCAGAGATCCTCAAACTTTTCGGCACATTGATCTCTTCTGGAAATTTCAGATTGTTCATTGACCCCCCAAAAATTTATTAAATGAAAATAAATATAATTGATACTATTTTAAATAGTAGTACGACTGACCTGGAATTGTTGGACCTGTCCTTGGTCCCCTTGTCATGGTCAGATCACAGTCCGGTGAATGAGCTGCAACCCCCCCCACAGGGAGAAAGGACCTATTAGATTGGTCTGCCCCCATCGACTAATGGACCCAGATGGGTTCCAGAAGGAGCTGGGGATTATAACTGAAGATCTATTATGCAGTCCAGCCGAGCTCTTAGTCACTGTTTGGAATAGGAAGGTGAGTGAGGCTCTGGATAGGATTGCACCCTTGCGACCTCTTCTCACCCATAGACCTCTCTGTGCCCCATGGTATACTGAGGAACTGAGAGGGATGAAATGCATGAGGAGACATCTAGAGCGCCGCTGGCGGAAGACAGGAGATGAACTCAATTGAACACAGTTAAGAACTGTTACTAAGGCCTACCTTGTGTCAATTCGTGCGGTGAAGTGTAAATACTTCTCCACACTAATTGTGTCTGCAGATAATCGCCCAGCGACCCTCTTTAAGGTGAGCCAGATCCTCCTAGGGAAGGAGGAGATTGAGGTCCACCTGAAGGGTCACACTGAGGAATTTGCGGATTTTCTGGAAGACAAAATCGCTCAACTTCATTCCCAGATGCTGGGGTGGTTGCTGGTTCTGAGGCAGGTTCTTGCCCTGTTATCTGGGAAAGGTTTGACCCTGTTGCTCCTGAGGAAGTGGACAGGATCCTAGGGAGTATGCATGCAAGCACCTGTGTTTTAGACCGATGTCCCTCCTGGCTTGTGAAAGCTTTCCAGGAGGTGACAGGTGGGTGGATTCTGGCAGTGATTAATGCTTCTCTACAGGAGGGGATGGTGCCCCAGCACTTTAAGGAGACTGTGGTCCACACTCTTCTTAAGATGCCATTGCTGGACTCCACCCAGTTGGATAATTTACGACCTGTCTCTAATCTTCCCTTTTTGGGGGAAGGTTGTTGAGAAGGTGGTTGCGTAGCAGCTCCAGAGGTTTCTGGATAAAACGGATTATCTCAACCCCATCAGTCAGGATTCAGGCCTGGATTTGGGACAGAAATGGCATTGGTCGCACTTTTGGATGATCTCTGGCAGGAGCAGGATGAGGGTAGTGCATCCATCCTTGCTCTACTTGACCTCTCGGCGGCCTTTGATACCATTGACCATGGGATTCTCCTGGGACAGCTTCAGGGGATGGGAGTGGGAGGCCTTGTGCTGTCTTGGTTCACTTCCTTCCTCTGCGGCCGCTCTCAGTCAGTGTTGATAGGAGTGGAGAGATCCAGTTCTCGCCCACTGCTTTAGGGGTTTCCACAGGGCTCAGTACTCTCTCCGCTCCTGTTCAACATTTATATTAAGCCGCTGGGTGAGATCATCCATCACCATGGACTGAGGTATCACCAATATGCTGATGATACTCAGCTGAATGTCTCGGCCCGTGGTGAGTTAAGTGTTGCTGTGTCCTTCCTCTCACAGTGCCTGGAGGCTGTTAGGGGCCCCCACTCTAGCCCTCTTTCAAAAGGCACTGAAGACCTGGTTTTGCCAACGGGCCTGGGGAACCCAGAGTGGGATGGAGCCCATCAAATGGCTAATGTGATCTGCTGTCGTTGGGGCAGGGGTGGGAGTTGGGGGGTGATTTTTTATTTTTATTTCCAGATTTTGTTCTATTGTACTTTATTAATTTATTTGATTCTTTTTGTTAGTTTTTATTGGTTTTTTATTTTTATTTTTTGTTTTAAATATGGTTTTACATTGTGTAAGCTGCCTCGACTCCCCATGGGTGAATAGGCAGCAATATAAATAAAATAAATAAATAAATAATAAATAAATAAATAAATAAATATTACTAATAATAATAAGAACAATAGATAGTCACAGAAATTCTTAGGGTATTGACCACTTTGGAAAATCCTGGCATAAATGAAGAATATATATTTACCTCTTTTCATTTTCATGAAATGAATATGCAACATTATAGTGTATATAATTAATATCATACTTTGAAACAAATATCCATGTGACAATATAGTCGATTCTTCTAATAAAAGTTTAGAACCCTATTACATTGAAGTCAAGATAATGCTAAGATAAGTCATAGTTTTCCCTTGGTTCTTATTACTACTTGGAAATGCATAATTTACAGCATTACAATCTGATTAAGTATTAAATGAATGTCAGGGGAGATCTTGACAATAATCCACATGGCTTTTGATACCTAATTATCACTCTATTCTTGACTGAGGGTTGTATAATAGGAAATTGCAACAAAAGAAACAGATAGGCTTTTTGCTTATGCAATACAACAGTAATCATTTCATTTTAGTATGTAGAACATAAACAGAGAGACTGTGGAGAAAATAGATTGTCTGAAATTGTTTTACTTCTTTCCCCTTTCCCCTTAATTTTCCTTCGCTAAATATAACCTTGAAAATTGTATATGATCATCATCAGGAAATTTTATTCCTGAACACAGGGTACCAGATAAAGCAAATTGAGTTAGCACAGTTTGCTGAGTGAATCATGGTGATGATGATGACAAAAAGCTAATCCCGTAAAAATTGTGATATTTGAAAAACAAGAAGGGGAAGAAATGTTTTAGGTGTTTGATTCTTTCTCACACAGGCAAAACAAACTGTTTAATTCAGGGCTATCCAACTTTGGCAGCTTTAAGACCTGTCGACTTCAACTCCCAAAATTCCCCAGTCAGCCATGCTGGTTGGGATATCCTGAGAGTTGAAGTCCACAAGTCTTAGAGTTGCCAAGGTTGGACAGCTCGGATTTAGATAATATAAGGTTGCTAAATGGATACATAGCCATGGAACTGGTCATTATCAGAATGAAAAGCTATAATCTATCACTCTGGAGCCAGGCTAAACATTTGTTGGAAGATCCATTAGTGAACAGTGAGATTCATCACACCATCACAAATCTCATGGTACACTATTGCAGGGCTGTCAAATTCCTGGCTCGTGGGCCAGATGTGTCATGCGCTGGCCAGGCCCATGCCCGCTTTAGCGAAGGAGGGGTGAAAGTCCTGATACGTCATGTGATGCCACCATGACAACGTGAGTTTGACACCCCTGCACTACTGCTATTTTTCTAAAATGTGAGGAAAAACAATCACAATCTTCTAATTCTCTCTTGCCCTCAAAGAAATTGCCTAACATGACACAACTGTGATTTTCACAATCTTGTCCCCTCCATTCTGAGTTAATGTAAGTTAATGTATTATAGATAGTCCTCAACTTATGACTACAATTGAGCCTAAAAGCATTTTAGGACCATTTTTGCTACAGTTGTTAAGCGAATTGCTGCAGTTTTTAAGTGAATCATGCAGTCTTCAAACAAATATGGCTTCCCCCATTGCTTCTGAGAAGTCAACTGGGAGGGTTACAAATAGTGGTCACATGACCCTGGGACAATGTAACTGTCATAAATACATACCAGTTGCCAAGCAACTGGATTTTGATCATGTGACAATGGAATGGCTTCAATGGTCGTAAGTGTGAAAACCAATCATAAGTCACTTTTTTCAGTACTTTCAAATGATCACTAAATTAATAGTTGTAAGTTGTGGACTACCAGTATTAACATTAAAAGTGTAATGTACTTTTTCAGTAAGATATTATGAATGCTACAAATGAGTTAACCAGATATTGAACTTGTGTTGTCTACAGGTGAAACTCGAAAAATTAGAATATAATGCAAAAGTTCATTTATTTCAGTAATTCAACTTAAAAGGTGAAACTAATATATGAGATAAACTCATTACATGCAAAACAAGATAGTTCAAGCCGTGACTTGTCATAATTGTGATGATTATGGCTTACAGCTCATGAAAACCCCAAATCCACAATCTCAGAAAATTAGAATATTGTGAAAAGGTGCAATATTCTAGGCTCAAAGTGTCCCACTCTAATCAGCTAATTAAGCCATAACACCTGCAAAGGTTTCCTGAGCCTTTAAATGGTCTCTCAGTCTGCTTCAGTAGGAATCACAATCATGGGAAAGACTGCTGACCTGACAGTTGTGTAGAAAACCATCATTGACACCCTCCATAAGGAGGGAAAGCCTCAAAAGGTAATTGCAAAAGAAGTTGGATGTTCCCAAAGTGCTGCATCAAAGCACATTAATAGAAAGTTATGTGGAAGGGGAAAGTGTGGAAGAAAAAGGTGCATAAGCAGCAGGGATGACCGCAGCCTGGAGAGGATTGTCAGGAAAAGGCCATTCAAAAGTGTTGAGGACTTTCACAAGGAGTGGACTGAGGCTGGAGTCAGTGCATCAAGAGCCACCACACACAGACGGATCCTGGACATGGGCTTCAAATGTCATCAGAAGTGTCTTACCTGGGCTAAAGAAAAACAGACTTGGTCTGTTGCTCAGTGGTCCAAAGTCCTCTTTTTTGATGAGAGCAACTTTTGCATCTCATCTGGAAACCAAGGACCCAGAGTATGGAGGAAGAATGGAGAGACACACACTGCAAGATGCTTGAAGTCGAGTGTGAAGTTTCCACAGTCTGTGTTGATTTGGGGAGCCATGTCATCTGCTGGTGTTGGTCCACTGTGCTTCATTAAGTCCAGGGTCAATGCAGCTGTCTACCAGGAGACTTTGGAGCACTTCATGCTTCCTTCCGCAGACGAGCTTTATGGGGATGCTGACTTCATTTTCCAGCAGGACTTGGCACCTGCCCACACTGCCAAAAGCACCAAAAACTGGTTCAATGACCATGGGATTACTGTGCTTGATTGGCCAGCAAATTCACCTGACCTGAACCCCATAGAGAATCTATTGGGCATTGCCAAGAGAAAGATGAGAGACATGAGACAGAACAATGCAGAAGAGCTGAAGGCTGCTATTGAAGCTTCCTGGTCTTCCATAACACCTCAGCAGTGCCACAGGCTGGTAGCTTCCATGCCACGCCGCATTGAGGCAGTAATTGCTGCAAAAGGGGCCCAAACCAAGTACTGAGTACATATGCATGCTTATACTTTTCAGAGGTCTGATATTGTTCTATGTACAATCCTTGTTTTATTGTGGGAGCCGTTACTTGTGGAATTGAAGGTCTTCTACTCATTGTTGCAGAGGTTGTCAGAACCAATTCAAAAGAAGGAAGGAAAAAAAAAAAGAAGGCCAATAAGCAAAAATAAAAATAAAAATTAGTGTTATAAAAGGAGAAGAACAATCCTTTTAACAAGAAAAAAGGAAAAAGAATAGTAAAGGAAAAAAGGGTTCAATTACATATCAATAATACAACAATAATTTAGAAAAAGGCAAAAATTTAAAAACTTGAATTTAAAAAGGAAATAGGATAATAAAAAAAAAGTCCAATAGTTAACTATCTTGTTTCCCGTAGAATAAAAAAAAAAACCAACTCTCAAAAGGCTAAGAGTTAAAAAATAGGAAGGTATCAATAAAAAAGGATAAAAATAGTAAAATAGTAAAATTCCCTTTAGGAATAACAAAAAATATTTTAGGGGCTCAAATTATAAAAATTAAATTCCAAACAATAAAAAGTCTTGGCAGGAAGCAATATCACTCTTTATTCCATTGCCACTATGCAGAGTCCAGAGCTTAACTAGTGAAGGCAGGAAGATAGCAGCTCCTCTGTTTTTGCCTCTCGAAGAGAATTCTTTTATTTTAAAAAGCTCTCCAAGGTCATTTTATTCTTCAGTTCCAAACTGAAGGCTCAGAGATATTCCAAAAGCACCTATCCAGCACTTTCTAATCAACGGAGCCTTGGATACAATCCTTGCAAGTGTGTATGTTTATATAAGATAACAGGTCTCTAGTAGCAATATTGTATCTTACAACCAACTTTCACTTCCTTGCCAAGTAACTTCCAAAATGTATCACTTCCTGTCTTATTCAAAACAAGAAGGACAGTAAAAAATCTCGGTGGCCATTTCTTATATGCAAAAAAAAAAGTAATCAAATCAAAATAACCAAATTACGTTAGAGCCCCTAATGCCAAAAAGGAAAAAGAGACAAGATTCAACAAAATGTAAAAGGTATTCAGAGAGTCCCAAGAGGAAAAAGTAAAAGGAAAGTCTTTAAAGCCATAAAAAGAAAGAAGAAACAAAACCTTTACTTTCAAACACAATCTCTTCCGCCGCCTATTCCATATCACTCTCAATTTCACACCATTAGAGTTGCTAGGATGTTCCCAAAGGGTTAAAAACAAGATGATCTCACCGACCGACAAACTTCTTCCAATCTCATTCCTCTGGAGCTGTCACAGCTTCTTCAGCCCGATGGCTGCCTCAGCAGGTAAAGGGGCTGTCCTGGATCAACCAGGGACTTTGCGGCATCCCTGGGATCAACAGGAGGCCCCAACTTTCACCAACCCTACGAGTCAGTTTAGATCCCGGGGACCGTCCCGGCGGCAGTATCAGAGGTGATCTCAGGAGTCAAGATCACCTCCGTCAGCTCCACTCCCTCAATCCTTGTTTTATTGATCGCATGTAATATTCTAATTTTCTGAGATTGTGGATTTGGGGTTTTCATGAGCTGTAAGCCATGATCATCACAATTATGATAAATCACAGCTTGAACTATCTTGCTTTGCATGTAATGAGTCTATCTCATATATTAGTTTCACCTTTTAAGTTGCATTACTGAAATAAATGAAGTTTTGCACGATATTCTAATTTTTCGATTTTCACCTGTATTTCAAATTATAATTGTTCTTCAGTGAGTTTGATATGAAAGCACATATTTTCAATTCTGTTTCATTTCCTTCTTGTCTTTTCTTTACGTTTTCTTAAAGCACTTTTCTTTTATACAGTGAACAAATGGAAAAGAATTCTAGATCATTATCTATTGTTCTTAACTGGGAGGGGTGGGCTGAATGCAGCTTTCCATTTCATCACTATCTGATTTGCTTTGGCATTTATTTCACTCTGCCACAAAGTTCAGAAATGAAAGCATAATAAACTGTAGCTCAAATACATTCTGATTTGTAGAACACTGAGAGCAATGCAATTTCTTAAAGTTGAACAACTGATTGCTCTTAACAGTGAGGTATTTATAAATTATAAGCGATATAGCTGCACCAAAATTTGGGCATTTGTAAAGTTGAATCTAACATAGAACTACTGTAAAAGATACATTGGATTCTCATTTTTTGTAGTTAAATAAATATTATTAAAGCAAGCTGTAGTCCTTTAAAAAAAGAAAATGCAAATATAGTTCAGTGACTTACTTACTTTTTACTACACAGTCTATGCTTTGTTTTTAAAACCATTTTGTTTGTGCTTTGGTTTTAACAATGCTTATCAAAATAAAATCTGGCATGTTATTTGGCTTAGCTAGATGTTGCAAACAAGATGTTGTATAAATAATCCAATAGGAAATTGTAGTTGTTAAGCGTATTGACTGTGACATATGTGCTACTGAGCTCAATTGGCTTCTTTCTCTAAACAATCCTTCCCAGCCTGGAAATAATTTCCAGTGAACATCTTGAAATTTTGGAACCTCACTGTTGAGATTTTAGTAGGTTCATTCAGATGAAACACTACACCATGTTTTCTTGCATTCAAATCCATAATTCATGATTTGCAAGCATCTATCAAACTGGGAACTGTAGCTATGCAATGTTTATTCCTCCTTCTTAACTCCACTTTACTCTCAACCAAGCCTGCTGCATAGTTCTTCACTCCATCCTATCCTACTTATCCTTCTCATGACCAACCCTTTCCCTCTAATAATACTGTCCTTGTTTATTCGTCTCCTTTATTGTCTCGATCATATTCTAATTCCAGGCAGAAAAGAAGGAGACATTTTCTCCAGAGAGATCCTTAGTGATGTTGGATTTAAATATTATTCCCAGTTACCTTTCTTCTTGGGGATTCAGAGAGAGCTACTAAGCTTGGCGTAAACAGCACTTCCAGCCCCCCTGATAGTGGCTCATTAGAAGTAAGCAAATTATTTGGCTGATCACTATCAAACAACAGCACCTCTACTTCACAAAGAGTGTATTTTTAGATGCATAACTCATGCCTTCAATGCTTTCTTAATTGGAAAGACTGACTCATCAGCATGTTCCTCAATTCCCAGCCTGCATATTGCAGCAAGCAGCAGGGAAGACTGGCATAAAGGTAATAGGCTAAATTTTCTCTGTACTGCAGGCATACTGTGAACGCAATAGGCTGTGTTGTAGCAGGGCTCATTACACGAACTGGCCTTAAGACTGCCTACAGATTTCCCCTATTTTTTTTTGGGGGGGGGAGTTTCTAATATTCTAGTTATCTCCGTATTACAAATCATTTCAGTTTTAAATAATATATAACATTAGGCCTGAGTGAAAGTTTTGAAAGACACTTTCTTTCAGTCATGGCTTTGATGAAGTACCCTTTTCCATGTGGCTCTACTAGGTACTGAATGGAAGCTACTGTGTGATATTAAATTGGCTGCTTTATTACCATACCTTTTATGTTCAAATGCATATCAAATACCTTTTCATTGATGCAAAGTGGCTGCTGGAACCCAAGCAGACCAACTTAGTGCTCATGATGGGAAACATTGGGATCTAATGCTCACATTTTTGAGTCAAGATGCTGCCTCAAAGAGGATCACTCAGAGTTTAGATAACTCTGTGAAGGAAAATATGACAGTGCATCATATAGTCCCATGATCTGCTGAACATCTAATACTCAAAGTACTGATTTTTTCAGTACGTTCAATCACAACTACTGCATCTGTTGATTTAAGTACAAGATCTCCAACTTTTGTTTGGTCAATCTACTGGATTGCATAAGATGAATTTATAAAGTATACATTAGACTAGTCTATAAAGTATTTTCTTTACTTCTAGATGAACCGAATTTTTGATTGCAATCATAAATAGTTATGGTAGTAAATCAAGTTTGAAGTTTTAGTCTGGAGTACCTTGTTGAACGAGTTATGGTTAAAGATATATCTTGATGTAATATAAGAATTACCTTATAATTGCAGTTTGTACAACAAGTTCTTGAGAGAATTTCCTTCATTCATACATATGTTACAAGAACCATTTTGTTTCCCTGCCCAATGCACTTGTCTAGTTTTCTTTCTTTTGATAACCATAGCAGACACATCATAAGAAAACCAAAAACTCAGAATCTCAGAAAAGAATGTACTTTTCAATCAAGAAAGTTTTATTTCCTTTTAATTACCATGCCTGATGTACGAATCACTTGATTCTGCCTACAGCTAGAGTATTATAGTAGAGATACTTGATTTTGCCACTACTGTAGTAATGATAGATTATATTTAATGCATGCCATTTTTTGACATTGAGAGAAGGAGAAGAAGGGAGAAAAAACTAGCCCATCAGCTCTTTTTTAAGTAGCACATAGCCAACCAATTGTCCTTGAAGGCGCTTCCTTTAATTAATTACTATCTCTCCTTGCATGTAGAATGAAGCATATTGGCAGGAATTGATTATGAGGGCACTTGATTTAAAGGTACAAAAACCCTTTAATTAAAATTATCTTATTACCGACAACATAACAGCATCCTGTTTAAATTCATCAATCTGAATATATACTTGAGGCCCAACAATAATTTTGTGCAAAAAAAAGAACCAGAACATTTTAATATCAATGATAATAATATTTTTAAAATGCCTCATTTTCATTTTATTTCAGGAAACAAAAACAAATGCATGGGTCTTTGTCTTTTTCTAGAATAATGCTTCAGCAAATAATTTTGGAGTAAAATAGTAAATTTTGGAATAAATGACTATCAGAATGTGACGATAAGCTAATTTTTATGTAAATTTAAACTTATGTGGCTAGCACAAGAAAGAAAGGAAATTCAAATTATCTGTAGCTGATTTTGTCTGTTTTTATATCTTGAGGATAAGAAAACTTACACCGTAGAGAAAAAGACTTGGCTGTTCAATTTTGGTTGCTCTTAAACAGCTAAGCAGAGTCAGATCTGATAAATACTTAAATATTAACTATTACTAGCTGAACCTATAGATCTCCCATAGGCCACCTTTAATAATTATGTTATGCTATGTAATGTTGCTAATTGTACAAAATTTAAATAATGCATATTGCCTGCATGAACTGGCCCTTACTGGCTGTTTAACATTCAAAGAGTTGCTGAACAACACAATCACTTTTTCCTCTTAGTTTCTCTGCTCTTAATATGCTGCTTTATGTTTCCATAAAGAGATTCAACGTATTTTATTTCTATTTTTTTAAAAAACTCAGTAAATAATGAAACCATTCCACTCACAAATCCTTCTGTTTTTTGATAGATCTGATCTTGAGGCTTCAGTTCATATAGCTCTTTTTGAAGTCTGAACAGTCAAGACCTTGTTGATGATCCAAACTCTGTCAAGGACCTTGGAGTACTCATCTCTAATGATCTAAGTGCTAGAGCCCACTGTAACTACATAGCAAAAAAGGCATTAAGAGTTGTTAACCTAATCCTACGTAGCTTTTTCTCTGGTAATATCACACTACTAACTAGAGCATACAAAACATTTGCTAGACCAATACTTGAATACGGCTCATTAATCTGGAACCCGCATTATGTATCTGATATTAACACAGTTGAGAAAGTCCAGAAATATTTCACAAGAAGAGTTATCCACTCCTATACTCGTTGCAGAATACTTTATGCCACCAGACTTGAACTTCTAGACCTAGAAAACCTAGAACTACGCCGCCTTCGGTCTGATCTAAGTATAGTATATAAAATTATATATCACAATGTCCTACCTGTCAATGAATACTTCAGCTTCAACCATAGCAATACAAGAGCACACAATAGATACAAACTCAAGGTAAACCGCACCAAACTTGATTGCAGAAAATATGACTTCAGCAACAGAGTGGTCAATGTCTGGAATACTCTACCTGGTTTCTTCCCCAAACCCCAAAAACTTTAACCTTAGACTGTCTACTATTGACCTCACCCCTTTCCTAAGAGGTCTGTAGGAGGCGTGCATAAGCACACCAATGTGCCTACCGTCCCTGTCCTATTGTTTCTTTTTATTTTTCTTATATGTATCCATTTCATGTATTCATGACTATGTTTATACTTATACCTGTTATCTTATAATCACTTGACAAACAAACAAACAAACAAATAAATAAATAAACAGTCACCAGCATTTTGAGAATGAAAATTGTACTCTGTGTGTGTGTGTGTGTTTGTGTGTGCCTAGTTCAAACTTGGTCTTCATGCTATCTGCATAAATACTGGAGGGGGGAGTCTGTGGCATTACTCACTCCCTGGATAAAAATAACAAAACTCTGAGTTTTGTTTCATACCTTCAAGACAGGATATGTTGAACAAGAATGATCAAATGACACATGTGCAAGCTGGAAACAAAATGCAAACTTTAGTCTAGAATCAAAATACAATTCAGCACCTGATGTGAACAGAGTATAATTTGCCTGAAGTTAAATCTCTATTTTTGGTTAGGTCTTCCATTTTAAGATAAATAGTACAATAATACCACTTAATCTAAGTGAGTATATTAAAGGAAAGCATTGTTCCCTCATTTTAGCAATCAAGTGGATGATACAAAGAAAGAAAATTTGAAATATAGGACCATCATACAATGCTTTTGCATAATATTGTAAGACGTTTAATAGATTTCATATAAATGGTGTATTCAGCCAAAGAATAAGTGTTGAAAATACATAATAATTGCCTGTCCAAGAGCTTGGTGCTGGTTCACTGATAATAAGCACTAATGATGTTACTTAGTTTGGTAATGAAATGCCTGCAAACAAACAAACAAACAAATAAACCACCAAGCTCAGAGAGCACCATGGATTCCGCAGTTCAATCCTGAACTACAAATATTCTCTTTGATCAAGAGAATTGAACCTAGCCAGGCAATTTAATTGGCAATAATATGCAATTGAGTTGCGACTGCTCTTTTCAACATAGCTTCTTTTGCTGTTGTCCTTATTACCCATGGTCATTTCCAATTTAAGACCTACCCATATCTAATCCCATTTTGTATTTCAAGATAGTCAAGGTCAGTTAGGTACTGCCACTTAGTCACATAAGGTTTCAGAGGACAAATTATCCATTCTTTACATAACATTTCTGAGGTATTTAATGAGGAACTGACTACAACCTATTGGGCATTAGACAAATATTTTGTAGAGCAATGGCATGCTATATTAATAGTTGTTCTGACCCAAACCTTGTTTCAAGGAAACAAACACAAAACAGATCTAACAGCAAAACCTTTTAATGATTCTTTACGAATTCCATTCCTTCACAGTTAAAAGGCTGTTTCAAACTAATTGTCTCTGATAAGAACAAGCCTTGCCAAGGTTGTGCAAAGCTGCCAAGAACACTAGATAAAGTTACTAAGAAATATTTCAAACACAAAGAGTCTCCAAACACCAACCAAGATATTCCGAACATCCACAAGGCTTGAGTGCAAAAACTTCTTTGCTTCCTGCAAAGAACTCCAATTTCTCAGCTGCATTTTAGCTCTTAAGGGAGGGCCCCATCCCTGCATCACATGCAGGCTCCTTATCTGAGTCCTCATTCTCTGAGACCTCAGCTATCTGCACCTGCTGCTGGTGAACCACAACAATAGTATATTTTTACATTACATATGAGTTAACAATATTTCATCCTTATTAAGCACCCCAATTAATTTCTTTATACATTTGTAGCAATCAGATGACGTTGTTACTCTTTTTTATACTTTCTTAGATTTTTGGTCAAAGGAAGGGTTGAAGTGAACAATGTTAATATGATGCCTAGGAACAAACAGTGAAATGAATGGCCTCCTTAATAAGGTAACTAAAATGAGTCACAGAAGAGCCATCTAATTCACTTTTGATGGGTGTTAAATACAGGAAATTGTGGATAAATAAAATGGCAAAAAAAATTTACCGAGTAGAACCAAGTAGCCCACAATTATACCAAAGGCAAAAGTTTCCATTGCACATTTAATTATGTAGTAGTTCCAAAACGGATTAATCAGGTAACATCTTCACATTATAAGGAAACAGTTCATATTATTTCTTCAATGCACAATGCATTTTTAAATGGTCCTCTTCCTTTCCTTTTTTCCTCTTTCATATGTGCATGCCCACAAAGACAGAGACACATACAACACACAGAGTACAAACTGCAGAATCCCTCCAATCTGTTACTGAACTTCCTGTTTGATGAATACAGTTGTCATTTTAGATTGCACAGTCCTATTCTAGAGAGGGAAAGACTCACTTCTCAGATTAATGCCAGCTCATAATTGCTGTTTAAATTAAGTTTTCATACTTCAGATACTGGTGAGAGGTTATGCAAACTCTTATGCTTATGTCTTACAATGTTAAAAGTACTTGATATAATGGTTGATATCGCTAGATTGTATATTAGACACATTCAAGGTACAACCCTCTATAACATCTCCATTTCAGTGCAATAAGTTGAATATGAATAATGTACTGCTTAGACAAATTTCCAATTCATTAATAAAAATGCTAAGTAACATTTGGATTAACACCTATCTTCATAGTACTCTACTGAACACCTGACCCAAATTTAAAATAAAGCCAGTTCACAATTTGATTTATGATTTATCATAACCAAATAAACCTGAACAGCTTATCAAGACAGAGAGGGGAGAGGGGGTTTCAATAAGTATTTTGATCTGTTATGCCATTTCTCTGACTATTCCACCTCATTTCACTTCCAAAATTTCTACTTTGGGCATGTTCTAAGTCTCAGATACAATGAGATTGGATAGAAATCGTTATAAACCAGATGTTGGTTATATTTTCTCCTCTTAGCATTGCATTTATTTTTATTTCAAGGTTAATCTTTCCCAACCTGTGTTCTACACATTCATTTCAATAAGTTAAATTGGGAGGTCTGGTAAAAGATTAATCATTCTTGAGCAACTAACCTGGAATGGAATGCTATCAAAGTATCAACTATCAAAGGCCACTGCGTGTGGCACATAATGAAATGGGAATCTTACTTTAGGATGGATGGTGATTGGACCATGTGATGTGATGATGGCTATGGGGGGATAGATTTGTAGTTTTGAATTTTGCAAGGAAGCCCGAAACTTTCAGATTCAGGATTCCACAGATATGCCAGTTACTATCCAAATAGCGGAAGATATTTTTCTCTCTGGGCACAATGAGTAAATATCAGCTGCAAACTCTGCATTGGAGACAGGAAGGGCATCCAGCCAGTAAACACTCATCTCCATTCAGTTGCCCTGACTCCACCCTGATGCAAGGATTTATGGGGTCATTAAAAGACAAAAAATAAATAAATCCTGATGCAGTGGCTTATAATCTTTCCAGCCTTGAGACCCATTTCATACCATAGCCTGTACTGCACAGCACATGGTTTCTCAATCTCTTCCTTTTCCCTTCTCTCTTGCTCTCTGTTCTTTTTCCTCACTGATAACTTTCATGTTGTAAAACTTTAAGAACAGGGGAGGGGGAAATTGGAGCAGTCCCATAGGGACAGTCTGTCTTAAGTTTGGAAATCCAGTTTCAGTCTTGCCTGACCATAGAACATATTTTATTCTGTTTTATTCAATTCTGTTCTGTTCATTGTACCATTGTGGCTATAGTAAGACCTTCAGAGCAGTTTTAATATTAACGTTCATTAAAAATACAGAGAGATGCCCAGTATCAGCTCACGGTAATTAAAACTGATCCAACATCCTAGATTTCTAGCACAGAAGGCAGGCTGGTGTGATGACAGAACCATGAATAAATCAGGTAAGACACTGCCTGATATCAATTATTCTGTAATTCATTCTTGGGTTTCCGTGTGCTACAGGACACTGGAGGACTGGTAGTGTAAAAAACAGACCAGAATAGGAATGACTCTTCACATAATGGAAGGGAAATTAACTGAAGAAATGTGAGATGGGGCAGTAACACAGATGGAACCTGACATAAAAAATCTTATTTATAGCTCTGGAGTTTAATGGGGCACACAGCCACACAATGGCGCAAAGGATTTTAGTCTGTAGGCCAGCAGCATACTTACTTGGATTGAATGTATCTATGTGGAACTGGCAGGACTTAGTGTATAAATTACATTTAAAAGTCATATCCCATCAATTCCTTTAAACCCAAATTCAGAATACAAGTTAATTCTCCAGCTTTATTTTAAGAAGTAGCTTTTGCAAGACATGATAAAAGAGAGATATTTTCATAAATGTAATCTGTCAAATTAACACTATCAAAATGTACATGTTCTTATCAGAGCTGCGCAGTGTGGGTAAGAAAGTTAAGTGTGGTAAATAAGCAAAGAGAAAATAGCATCTAATTTGTCCTGCATTACAGATTCCATCTAAGAGTTAAATATACATACAATTATCTTTGTCCAAAAGGAAACAGATGGAATAGATCACATTTTAAAGTCATATAATTATAGGATTTTTTTTTTGATCCTGCACTTAACTGCCCAAATTGAATTAGTGTCATTAATGTATAACACACATATGGACTGAGTAACCTTGAAGGGATGGCATAATATAAAATGGTATTATCAATCATGAATGAAGTCTGACATGTACTTTATCACTCAGCAATTTATTATTATTAGGTTTTTGTGCAAAAAGCAAGATACAAGCTTCCTGCTGCTTCAGCTTCAGCTCACTAAAATAATATTTAAGAATGTCTTCTAGTTTTTTTATACTAAAATAGCATTCTGTACACATTCGAGTGGTTCTCCCCCCAAATGTATTTCTGATTAGAAGTAAACATAACATCTCTAAGCACTAAAGTACATTTTCCCGTCAGGGTTAGAAAAAAAAAGACAGAGAGAGAAATCTGAAATCTTTCTTACCTGTGAAACCAGGTAGACACAAGCACTTAGTCTGTGGTTGCAACTTTGATTGGCTTATATCAACACAAGTAGCTCCAGGGTGGCAATTGGCTGGATAAATTAAGCAGGGATTTTCTACAAATTGGCAAAATTGTCCAGTCCATCCAGGAGCACAGAGGCACTAAAGAGAAGGAAACAATTTGGTTGAATAACCTATCTGACATTATAGCTTAAAGAAGGAATAAAGGTTAATTGAACTAGGATGTTCATGTAGACAATTAATAAACACCATGTCTGCTTAAATTTATTACATAGGAATATTACTGACAGATGACAAACCAGTGATAGCAGCTCACTGAAATATAATTTAAATGTATTTCCAAGGCATTACATTCCAGAAGACAGCTTCGGATTTCATTCTGAGTTTAGATGCTTAAAACTTGTTCCTTGATCTTGGCTTCACTCCTGGAAATGTAATGGATGCATCCATGCTGTTATCTTGGCAACATTATCAAAATTGTTTGATATGACTATATTCTAGGATACCTTTTTTTAATTTTCTAGATCATTTATAAAGCTTAAAGTCCTTATGCTGCTGATGGTTCCCCAGTCAAGAATTAACTAATTCAACCTGCTTAACTCTTTCATATTAGCTAAGGTTGACTAGCTGGCTAAAACATTCCTCCAATAAAATGCAGCTCATGATGAATACATAATAGGGATTTCCTGGCAATAATATGCGAATGATTTAGCATCACTTTCTCAAGGTTTTTTTTTAACTTTCCAAGTTATTGCCTAATATGTCCTGGAAGACTCCAATCTATGAACTGACCAGGTCCAACTCTGCTTTCCATTTTGAAATCACTTGGGATTACAGAATTTTCAACATAAATTTCATTGTGTGCTGTAATTTAAATCTCTATGTTGTGATCTTTACATTATCTCATTCCAAATCTATTCAAATTCACAGATAAACTTTTAAAGCAAGAATCAGAATTTACTCTAGGTTACTTGATATGCATATAGTTTGGAAATGGCATTTCACTGTGTGAATGCTCTGTGATATAAATTCAAATTTAATTTCAGCATCTTTACATAACTCCTTGTTGATGCATCACTTGTCAAATTTTCACATTTTTCCCTCTCAACATTTGGAGAGTAAAATGACAGTTAACAGAAAATAATTGTTTTCAGTTTCTTATAAAAACTCTTATTAATTCCCAGTGGGCATATTTTGGGACTTTCCAATAGGTCTACCATAGTTTTTAATTGCCATATCAATTTTTTAATTACCATTCCCAAAATTTGACTTAGTACCATTTTTATTTCTTATGTGATTTCTGATCTTTTGTTTATATTTTTATTATGCTGGAATTGAATTAAATTATTTCCTATGTTTTGCCATGGTTAGATTTTAGGATTTGTTAAATTTTGATACACCAATTTATAATTTTCTCTGGGAACCATGGCTAGTAAGTTCAGGAGAAAATAGAAGGAAAAAGTTTGACTTGGTTAAAAGTAGAAATGATGCAAAAATATATTTATTCTGCAAAGCTGTATATGAAGAGAACTCATTGCTCTTCCTATCACTTGTTTTTTGTCAGTCATAAATCTCAATATCTTTTTGTAAGGAGGATGGGCTGGCATCACATGAAAACATATCAAATAAATATATGTAATTTTACATATATTTATTTGATATGTGTTTGGCAAAGCACAGAAGTTGTGAAAATCTAACTTCAGCATAAATGGGCATTAATGTAACATTTCTGATGTTGTCTTCATCTTTGTATTAGGATGTCTGTCTTTTTTAAAAAAAGAAGATGGATTTCAAATAAGCCTTTTTTTTTGTATATTCCACTGAGAATTTAGCCTGAAGGAATGGAACTTTGAATCAAGGTTGAATAGAAATGTTAAAAAGAACCAAATTAAAAGGACAGTAAAGCCCTTATCTTTACTAAAAATCTGTGCAGTAAAATTTGGCATCTTGTTGGAAAGCTGAAATGCTACAGGGGTGTGGAAAAAACAAAAAAGAAATAGAGAAAGAAAACAACCTACAATCTATTAATTGAATGATACAAAACTCATTCTTTAACCCAGAGGGTTGTGATACTAACTGTAACTCATGTACTGTAAGTCATTTGGTTTAATATAAATAGGAGGAAAGATGGCTACTTTTATTTACTGTATCAAATACTTTATAAATACGTATTTTACAATTCGAACAATTAAAAAAAACACTCTAGAAGAGACTTGTTATCCAAGCTGTTCTTCAAATCATGAGATATGTTGTGCATATTTCTATGTGTGTAATGCACATCTCTATGTGTGCACATTTGTATTGGATAATATGAATAATACATTTTAATTTTTTCATAAATAGCAATTATGGCTTCTGTAATCTTGGACCAGGGCTATATTTGTGAAATTGTAAGATAATTATCAACTGTCAAAATATCTAAGAAAAATACCTTTCTCATAGATCAAAGCACAAAATAACAGAATAATAAAAAGGAAAAAAAAATTGGTAATAGAATAGTAATAGTATTCAAACCTGTGAAAGCTTGTCATTGATTTTTCTTAGTTTCCTCAAGAAATTATTATCATGCTGTTAAGCTATTATACGTTAGAGAAGCAGTTTGGTCTAGTGGTTAAGGCATTGAGGTGGTTTCAGACTAGAAACTGGGAGACTGGGAGTTTTAGTCCCACCTTAGGCATAACGGCTTCCCGACGCCCTGTGCGTTCCCACCGGCAGGGCCTCCTCAGGGTGCCATCAGCTAGGCAATGTCGGCTGGTGGCCCCCAGGGGTAGGGCTTTTTCTGTGAGGGTGCCCACCCTTTGGAACCAGCTGCCCCTGGAGCTCCAGGTGGCCCCTGACCTCCAATCTTTCCGCCGTGGCCTAAAAACTTGGCTGTTCCAACTAGCCTACCCAGACTGATGGGGAGGGGGGAGGATCTTTTTAGTGGTTTTTAAATTTGTTAAATTTTAAACTTCATTGATTTATGAGATTTTGGGGTTTAATTCATCTTTTAATATTTGTATTTTGTGGTTTTTAGTATTGTAAGCCGCCCTGAGTCCTCAGGGAGATAGGGCGGCATATAAATCTCATAATAATAATAATAATAAAAAAAGCCAGCTGGGTGACCTTGGGCCAGTCCCTCTCTCTCAGCCCTCAGAAGCAAACCACTTCTGAAAAACTTTGCCAAGAAAAATTCAGGGACTAATCAGGAAGTTGTCAGGAGTCAATGCTGTTTGAAGGAGCATGCATGCACACACATACATATACACACATGAGACCCCGTAAAGAATTTTAAAAAATCACAAAACAAATTGTCCAGTTTCTTAAACTTAAGGGAGTCAATAAATCCAATTCAAAGCCATCTGTTGGCTTGGAGCTAATATATGCTAACTTCTCCCTCCATGCCCACTTTGCTATCAGGTTAAGCAAGATTTATTCAATTGGAAGTACTAGTGAGGAACACTAGCCTTCCTCTGAGACTGGAGGGGAGATATATGTATTTGTACAGTATTGGAAAGATGCTTAATTCAATTTTCTGCAAAGCAGAACCTGTGATCCAAATTTAGGATTAATTGGTAGAAAGCAAGGGTTATCCTGCCCTGGTTTTTTTTTTCATATTGGGCAGCTGGACAATTCATCTGTTGAAATCTGCTTCCCAATTGGCCTGTCCAATATTAGAGCTGGAGGAAAGTTGTCAGGAATTGTTTATTTTCCTTAACAAATTCATCTAACAGCCATCTGGCAGCTCTATTTTTGCTGCACCTGCTGATCTCCTGCTGCACTTCCCCCATAATCTGAGTAACTGAAGTGGTAATGATATAATTGTTGCATGCTTTTTTTTTTTTTACAAAGGCCACAGTAACCATACAGTTGTCAAAAATGGAATTGTCTTTCTCTTCTTGCTAAGAAAAAATTAAACCAACACAAAGGTTTCTAGGGAGGTTTGAGATATTTTATGCCGTTTAGATCTGCTCAGTTACGTTGGCCTTTGTAATGAATGGGATGCATGCATTTAGCATCCTTTGGGGCAGGAAGAACGAAGATAGGTTGGATATCCAAAATTTTTGTGACATGCCACATAGCATACCAGCTGTCAATTTGTCTGCCCCTCCTCTGCCAAATTCAGGTAGAGCAATAATAGCCATGGGCTGATTTCTTGCATCTTCACCTGCTTTGCCTAAAACTTCGTGAATTTGTTTTGATTTCAAAAGAGGGTGAATAGAAGATTGCTTACTACAATGAAATGTCCTGCTAGTTAAATACTAGCAACTTAAGTCAAGTAGCATAGGAAATAATTTGTTATGTTTCTGGTTTTTACTTATTATTATGGTTGAAATAAAGTTTTCTTTTTACCCATCGATTTTTTTAAAAAAACAATCCTGAAAGAACAGATAGGAGAGAATATTTGTAGCTCAGGATTGAACTGTGAGGTCCTCAGAGCAATTTTAACGGAATGGTTTGCTTGTAGACATTTCATTACCAAACTAAATAACATCATCAGTGCTTGAAGGGAGTGGGATTTGCTCTTTATTTTTATGTACTCGTGTCTTGCCCTGACAGTGTTAGTGAGAATGTTCTTTTCAGTTCCTTGGTTAGGCAGTTGTTTAGAGCACACAAAACACTCGCACTGACAAGGCAAGGCAAAAGTACATAAAAATAAGAGCAAACCCACTCCCTTCAACAACCCCACACTCCTGAAAGTTGCACGAACAGTAAGAAATAGACGTAATCTTCAGGTTGGGCAGGCTTGACTCCTGTCTTACCGACATAATCTTGCAATATTCTTGAAAGAATCCCCAAAAACCTTTCTCAGCGCTTTCTTTTGACTCCCCAGTTTAGCCTATTGTCCTGCTATTCTCTGGGAGACACTCATCCATGTGCTAAAGAGGACTGATCTGCTCACGTTTTGTGCTCAGACAAGACCAACTAGATGCTCTCACTTGTTGAATACAAACATTCATTATCTTGGAATGGAAAAAGGAATAATCTTTCCATATCAGCTCTGGAGTAGGCTAACCATTTTCTGGAAACAAATCCAAGTAGTAATGTAGAACATATTTTGAAAATGACATGTTAATTACTTTAGGCTCTAGCAATGAGTCTCTCTCTCTCTCTCTCTCTCTCTCTCTTCTCTCTCTCTCTCTCTCTCTCTCTCCCTCTCTCTCTCTCTGTTTCTCCCTCCTCCCTCCCTCCCCATTTAATATACTCACCCACTCCAGCTGACTCTGCTTACTCCAGTGGACATATTGGAAAGATTAAGCAAGGTTGTTGGGTCAAATTTTTGCCAGCTGCTTATCCTTTTTCATATTTAAAATGTACAAAAACATAGAAGTTCTCAGATCTTTGGATCTCAGCAGCATTTTATGATGACTTTGAAATTCCAAACCATATTGCATGCAATAGATTCTGTAAACTGCACAATCAACTCTAAAATGTTACTTTTCTAAGCAATTCCTACAGGGAGTGTTACTTGCCTTTTGTCACAGTGTAAGAAGTTGACACCCAACTCTCCTAGAAAAATGAAGTATTCTGGTAGATATTTAAAAGGCAGAATAAAGAGTAGAACCCCAGAAGCAGAATCTCACCCCCACCTTTGTTAATGGGTGGGCCATTAAGGCCTGAGCCAGAATACTTTACATAAGAAAGGTCTCCAGGTAAAGCTATAGCAATTGCCAAAAGCCCTTTTAAGGGCATAGATCATCCAGCAAGGGTCAACCAAGCTTGGAACTCAGGATAGCCTACAGAGTTGCCCCTCATGGGAGTCTGACAACCAATTAGAAACAAGCTTCAATTCAAATCCCAACAAAGGTTATAAAACCCAGATACTCTCAGCACCTCAGCCCTTTTTTCTTGATCTCCTTCAAGCATGTGATCATCTTTCTCTGGAGCTCCAGACCATGTGGTCCTATTCACCATTAAACTTTCCAAGCAGCCTCCATGTTTCCAGTGTCTTTTTCCCCACTTGGAACTGAACCCAGAAGGATATTTCTTTCAACAACAGAAAACAGACTAATTACTGCTAGTGAATGAATACGGAAGTGACTTTCAGCAGTAAGTTCAAAGAAATACAGCAGCAATGATACATATTACTTGTACTGTGGGTGGGCACATAACAATCATAGGGGGTGTAGAGACATCTAAAGACAGAACTTATTGCTTGTTTTGTACACATGAAAGCAATAATTTGAAATTTACAGACAACTAAGAGATGCAGGTAGCTTTCCTCTTCCATCTTACTATCTAGAAATGTCTTCATATTAATGGTATTATTCTAACAAACTGAGTAATATGCTGAACACATTCATTATTTTCTGGGGATTTAAGAACCTGAAAAACATTTTTTGATTAACCTGGCACAAAATCCTTTCGGAGATCATTGTACATAATGTTTCATTAAGTGTGTATTGGTAACTTAACTTCTAAAAGAATGTTTACATACTTAGCTTAATTGTTTTTCCACTGAAAAAACAATGGGGAATATGTCAATGAAGATTCAATCATCCAGGACAAAGGCTGAATCATGGCAACTGGACCAAGCTTTGTAAATTTGCACTGACTGATGAAATTGTTTGGATGAGCAATGAAACGTCTCACATTTTACAAAGTTTGGTCCAATTGCCATGATTTAACCTTTAATTACCTTTGGCTTGGATGATTGAGTCTTCATTGACATATTGCAAGCCCTTTTGGGGAGAAAGCCCTAAAGTTAGTGTAGCAAGAGTTGGTATATTCCAGCAACTCTCTGACTCTCTATCTAACTAATTTTGCTCCGATTGATGAAATTGCTTGGATGAGCAACAAAACAACTCCGATTTACAAAGTTTGGTCCAGTTGTCTTGATCCAACCTTTAGACAACAATGAACAATGTTATCTCCTTTCCTTGGCAATTTGCTGACATTTTATGGCCTGCTTTTAAAGGTGAAACTCGAAAAATTAGAATATCGTGCAAAAGTTCATTTATTTCAGTAATGCAACTTAAAAGGTGAAACTAATATATCAGATAGACTCATTACATGCAAAGCAAGATAGGTCAAGCTGTGATTTGTCATAATTGTGATGATTATGGCTTACAGCTCATGAAAACCCCAAATCCACAATCTCAGAAAATTAGAATATTGTGAAAAGGTGCAATATTCTAGGCTCAAAGTGTCCCACTCTAATCAGCTAATTAAGCCATAACACCTGCAAAGGGTTCCTGAGCCTTTAAATGGTCTCTCAGTCTGGCTCAGTAGGAATCACAATCATGGGAAAGACCGCTGACCTGACAGTTGTGTAGAAAACCATCATTGACCCCCTCCATAAGGAGGGAAAGCCTCAAAAGGTAATTGCAAAAGAAGTTAGATGTTCCCAAAGTGCTGTATCAAAGCACATTAATAGAAAATTATGTGGAAGGGAAAAGTGTGGAAGAAAAAGGTGCACAAGCAGCAGGGATGACCGCAGCCTGGAGAGGATTGTCAGGAAAAGGCCATTCAGAAGTGTTTGGGACTTTCACAAGGAGTGGATTTAGGCTGGGGTCAGTGCATCAAGAGCCACTACACACAGACAGATCCTGGACATGGGCTTCAAATGTCGTATTGTTCTTGTCAAGCCACTCCTGAACAACAAACAACGCCAGAAGCGTCTTACCTGGGCTAAAGAAAAACAGACCTGGACTGTTGCTCAGTGGTCCAAAGTCCTCTTTTCTGATGAGAGCAACTTTTGCATCTCATTTGGAAACCAAGGACCCAGAGTCTGGAGGAAGAATGGAGAGGCACACACTGTAAGATGCTTGAAGTCCAGTGTGAAGTTTCCACAGTCTGTGTTGATTTGGGGAGCCATGTCATCTGCTGGTGTTGGTCCACTGTGCTTCATTAAGTCCAGGGTCAACACAGCCATCTACCAGGAGACTTTGGAGCACTTCATGCTTCCTTCCACAGACAAGTGTTATGGAGATGCTGACTTTATTTTCCAGCAGGACTTGGCACCGGCCCACACTGCCAAAAGCACCAAAACCTGGTTCAATGACCGTGGGATTACTGTGCTTGATTGGCCAGCAAACTTGCCTGACCTGAACTCCATAGAGAATCTATGGGGCATTGCCAAGAGAAAGATGAGAGACATGAGACCGAACATTGCAGAAGAGCTGAAGGCCGCTATTGAAGCTTCCTGGTCTTCCATAACACCTCAGCAGTGCCACAGGCTGGTAGCTTCCATGCCACGCTGCATTGAGACAGTAATTGCTGCAAAAGGGGCCCAAACCAAGTACTGAGTACATATACATGCTTATACTTTTCAGAGGTCCAATATTGTTCTATGTACAATCCTTGTTTTATTGATTGCATGTATTATTCTAATTTTCTGAGATTGTGGATTTGGGGTTTTCATGAGCTGTAAGCCATAATCATCACAATTATGACAAATCACAGCTTGAACTATCTTGCTTTGCATGTAATGAGTCTATCTGATATATTAGTTTCACCTTTTAAGTTGCATTACTGAAATAAATGAACTTTTGCACGATATTCTAATTTTTCGAGGTTCACCTGTAAGTCTTTAACCAGCAGAAAACATTTATAGCTCTCTCTGTAGACAAGAGCATATTCAGTTGAGGTGAAGAAGCCTTTTACTCAACAGTAAAATATACTTGGCACATAACATGGTCCCAGAACAATGGCACCTTTCAGTTTTTATAAAATCAAATAATTTGGCTTCTCAGTCAGTTTCCATCTAATCTACTGGTTACAATGAGACAGACTGGTGGAAAGATATATATATATATATGCCCAGACAAGGCCAGCTAGATATATCTTCCAGGAAAGATTCAAAATGTATGAAAACATCTCATTTTGTCATGCTGCTTTAAAAGGAATTTGCCCTTATACATTCTTTTGCTGTGATTTATTATTATTTTTCTTCTTTTGGTATAAATATTCATAAGCTTTTTTGGAAAACAGTAACATTTTAAAATAAACTTGAAAGGCATGGGAAGAATTCAAGGAGGCCAGTTCTGTGTTTTAAACTCTTAAGATAAGTTCATTTTGAAGGCATTTTGTAGAAAAGAAGTCCTTTGGGCATTATTGCACCCAGATACAGTATGCTATTAATTTCAGCATTTTTACACCTTCTTTCCTCATAAATCATACTTTAGGCAGATTATAAATGAAATGATATATTACGGGCAAGAAAACCATTTTAGGAATCAAATGAATAAGAATAAAAGAATTAGAAAAAGGTATTTAAAGTAATAAAATTTCCCAGGGCCTGTTTCAAAGCCATCCAGAAGGACTTCTCTTCAAGTTCTCTTCCAGAACCACAACCGAATTGTTTTTCAGTTTTATAACATGACATTTCCACCAAATAGCCCCCTATGAGACAAGAAGCATATTCGGTACTGTACGATTTACTTTAGCGATAAAAGAAAAGAAAATACGATTAAGCTTTAAGCAAAGACGATCTGCCAAGATTAACTTCAAAGGACAATGGTATTTACAGTTTTTACAGCTGTTGACAAACATACTGAAGTGCCTGGCATTGTAATAACAATTGGTAAATCAATATGAACTCGTAAACATTAATGCAGCAGGATTTTGTGAAATTGGTAGATCTTTCAGGGTTAGAATCTGTTTACTAAATAGTGTAAGGATTCATTTTCCCCTGGTTTCTCAACTGAGATTTATTTATTTTTCTAAGCCGTAGCCAGCAGTATCTTTTAAAATCCTCTCGAATCCTTCTCAAAAACATTCTTGCTAATAACAGCCCAAAAAAGGATGGCAATTTGTTCATTATTACAAGAGGCAGGGTGCCTTATGTGCTCCCGTATTAGTTCTGCATCGAACTTCTGAAGATGACTTGACGAATGGATTTCCATTTTAGCAGTTCAATTTAATGGGCTGTTTACCATTTGCCGTATCACATTTTAATTTCTCACTTTTAAAGATTTCCCCCCTCCTCTTAAGACACTTTATATTTGCCCCTCGGCTGTGCAATTTGAAGATTACTTACAGAATGATGAAGATATGCTCTGTCTTAAGATGAGAACCATTAAGGAACATTAGCCTACCCTTTTGCCCTGTGACATTAGGAAGAATATATATCATGAGCTAAGGCTTTTACAAATGTCTCTCAAATAGTTTCCTGCTCCTTTCAACAGCGGCATTTAGGGACATCCATGCAGCTTTAAGGAACGATAAGATGTTTGGCCTTACACAATTTGACACATCCGTATACCAATTCATGTAAGGTTCTGGTCTAATAAAGTTTTGTTTCTTGCAAATTAGGAAAAACAATAGACTTTTCCTTGAATCTGAAGAAAATTATGCCAGTTTAAGCTATACGTCTTCCAATAATCTTTTTTCTTTCACAGCAATAAAGCTAGCAAATGAAGCTGTCCTCAGTGATTTAATGTAAGACATTTAAGTCGTTTCCCTGGCTTGGTTTCCCATCTTACCAAGCATCTCATCCCAGTCAGAAAAACAACCACTGATCACTCCCTTTAATTTATGGTGAGGGAGGATTGGGCTAAAAGGATGGTAGGTGGTCAGGAGAAAATCTCCCCTGCTTTCTTGCTTCATGTAATCCCTTTTTTGCACCTGTCACTCACGCTATTTCTTTCAAAAATCACTAAATTCTTAAACAGCCTTGGCAATAGGCCACAAGCATGATAAGTGAGTGAATTTTGTCCTCAACCAGGGCTGAAGAAATGTCTGATCTGGTACTGAAAGATGAAGGAATACATTTCCGAGTCCTTGTGGTACCCAGAGTTATTTTTTACTCATGACTGCTGAATAGGTTTTTTTAAGCAACAAGAGTGCTATCTGTTACACCCATGTTTGTAAGACCTGACAAAACCTACAGAAAACTCCAAGCACAGCAGATGCATTTAAGGAAGATAAGTGTCCAATTGTTTCTTCCACATTATTTGAACAGGACTTAGTCCTATTCAGGGCACAGGCCAAATTCACAAGGAATCAATTTTATCCTTTCAAGAGCTTTCCTTTCTCTCACTTATTTTTAATCCCCATGCATTCCAGACAGAAATGGAAAGCAACGTGATGCAATCCTTTACTGAAGTGTGGTCATGAAATATGAAATACGATTTATTCCCTACAATTTGTTGGGATTAAGTGCTTGATTAAGTTGCCAACTAAATTTTGGTTTAAAAGATCTGTCCACGAAGGGTTTCCCCCCACCCTTTGTGTAGAATTAATATTATATTATCAAACTTTTATCTTAGCAGGGTGCATGGCTCCAAAGATTAACTGCATATTCTTTCAAGGTTAAAACTGATATCTAATTATCCCAGCAGATAACCAAGTAAAAATCCATATTACCTAAGTGAATGCTTCTGTGTTACGGAGGTGAAGTGTATATATAACAAATACATAAACATGTTATTCTTTTTTGGTTCTCCAACAGATACATTTCTCAGATTGTGGTTGAAATTTTCCTATTTTTCAAACCTTGGAATTTATTTACCATATTAAATTACTTACACTGAATCCTCCAATTATATTGAGACACAATCCTTCATTCAGACAGCTGATGCTGAGCAACCTGCAGTAGTCAACTACTTCCTCACAGTTTCTTCCAGTGTAGCTTGGCATGCAACTGTAAATAAAGCAACAGAGTTCAGAAGTCTTGAATTCTGAAATGCAAATTCATAGAACATAGAATAATAGAATTGGAAGGAATCTTGGAGGTCTTCTAGTCCAAACCCTTTGAACAGGAGTCCCTATATCGTTTCAGACAAATGGTTGCACAGTCTCTTTTTGAAAGCCTTTAGTGATGGAGCTGCCACAGCTTCTGCAAGTGAATTGTTCCACTGTTTAATTGCTCTCACCATTAGGAAATTTCTCCTTAGTTCTACTATAGCCATGATGGGAAACCTATGGCATGCGTGCCACAGGTGGCACGTGGAGCCATTTGTGCCAGCACGTGAGCTGTAGGCAAACTTACCTCACTGTGCATGTTCAAGCCTCACAGCTGATTTTTGGCTGGTTTGAGGCCTTTGTCAGCCTCCCAGAGGCTTCAGGAAGGCTTCTGCAGGCTTTTCAAGCCAAAAACTAGGCCTGTTTCGTCACTTCCTCTTCTTCCAGAAATACCAGAAGTGACAAAACAGGCCTAGTTTTTGGCCTGAAAAGCCTGCAGAAGCTTTCCTGAAGCCTCTGGGAGGCCGAAAAAGGCCTCAAACTGGCCGAAAATCAGCTGTGAGGCACATGCGTAGAGGGCGTGGGGGCGTGCACATTGCCTTCTGGGTGCCAGCATTTTATTTATTTCTGAAATTTTAGTTAAATTTCATTTAATTCTATTTCATTCATAAGATGATTAAAGGCCTGGAGGCTAAAACTTATGAAGAACAACGGTTGGAGGATTTGGGTTTGGCTAGTCTAGAGTAGAGAAAAGAAGAACTAGGGGGGACATGATAGCAGTATTCCAGTATTTGAGAGGCTGCCACAAAGAAGAGGAGGGGGTCAATTTATTTTCCAAAGCACCAGAAAGCAGGACAAGAAAAAAAATGGATGGAAGTTAATCAAGGAGAGAAGCAACCTGGAATTGAGGAGAAACTTCCTACCAGTGAGGACAATTAACCAATGAAACAGCTTGCCTTCAGACATTGTGGGTGCTTCATCTCTGGAGGTTTTTAAGAAGAGACTGGATAGTCACTTGTCTGAAATTGTATAGGTTCTCCTGTTTGAGCAGGGGGCTGGACTACAAGACCTCCAAGGTCCCTTCCAGCTGTGTACTGATTCTGTGTCAAGCCCAAAATTGACATATATGCAGCCATTTTATTTAGCTCTATATTCTAATCATATATTCTTTTCCTTTCTTTCTCTTTGCTGGTATAAGGGGGGAGGGTTTCGGGCTCGCTACATTTTTAAGGTGGGAGGAGTGCCTAGACAGTGAGGATTGTTTTGGCTAGTTGACTTTCCTTCCTGTGGGAACAGAAGCTGTCCCTGCCGAGACCTGGAGGTGGAGATTGAAAACATCAGGCAACGTTGATTTAATTCTATTGGGAAATGTGACTTTTGTGGGTTGTTTCTAATTTACAATATTATGTGGTGTAATTCTGGTTTGTGTCAGATCTGGAATTACAACAGACTTTGCCAATTTGATGCTTACCTAAATAAAAGAAAAAAATTTGGAAGATGGATTTTGTTTATTTCTTTTTGAATGAGTTTTCATCACTTGGAAACCTGACATTCTGATTCATTCCAGGTTCCACAAAAAAGACCACATTACCACAGTGTTCTTATACTTTCAACAGGACTTGATCAGAACAATAACAAATTCAGGCTACCTGCTGCTAATAATTTAGCCAGGTGAGGTACACTTTGGTAAGGAGGATTTCCCACCCATCTACCCTTTATTGATTAAATGCCTTTATGTCGGTGTTAAATACAACCTTCTGGAATATATATATATATATTCGTAGATTTTCACAGGTAAAGGTATGTAGGTCTTGGTGTATTCGGGTCTTGTCCCATGTAAGATTGAGAGTACCTTGGCGACGTTTCGATGAGATCCCACTCACCATCTTCAGGCTGGTGTCTTCGGCTTTGTGCTTGTGCCAGCAAAGCGTGATCTGAGCTGCCTTCTCTCTATAATACTGGAGAGGAGGTGTGGTGTGCTGGCTCTGTTGTAAGCGGGTTGGTTGGCTGTGTTGTTGGCTGTGTTGTCGCTTCTTGATTGGTTGATGGAGTTGATGTTTGCTGATTGGTTGGCTGTGTTGTTGCTTCTTGATTGGTTGATGGAGTTGATGTTTGCTGATTGGTTGGCTTTTTCATAAGAGCCTGTGTGGCTGAGGTAGTGGCTGTGTGTCCTTCAGCCTTTTGTGTTGTAGCTACCTGGGTAGTGGGCTTCTGAGTTTTATTGTTGTGACATCCTGGGTCTTGTGCTGTAATCTCCTGGGTTGTTGTCTGTGTTGCAAGAAACACAGCCAACAACACAGGCAACCAACCCACTTACAACAGAGCCAGCACACCACACCTCCCCTCCAGTATTTATAGAGAGAAGGCAGCTCAGATCATGCTTTGCTGGCACAAGCACAAAGCCGAAGACACCAGCCTAAAGATGGCGAGTGGGATCTCGTCAAAATGTCACCAAGGTACTCTCAATCACGGGACAAGACCCGAATACACCAAGACCTACATATATATATATAAGTTTGGATCCCTCAAAATCAATTTCATGTCCTGTGGCTTTAAGGTGCTGGAAAAGGGAGGAAGTTTTTTCTTCTTTTCTGACTGTCAGAAAAGAAGAAAAAACTTCCTCCCTTTTCCAGCACCTTAAAGCCACAGGAAATGAAATTGATTTTGAGGGATCCAAACTTATCTCCAATACTGAACACTTCAACAAGAGAATAATTAGGGAAGCCATCGAAATAGAGAAACACCCCCATAACATGAATAAACGGGATGATACTTCCCGCCTACCAGACATCTGGAAACTAGCCCTAATCAACAAACGAGTCCCAGCCACAAAAACCAACACGGACCCAAAATAACACATGATGCCACCACCAATCTCCTTCACCAGACTCAAACCCAAGCCCACGCCACAGATGAAAGGCAACCACCATCCAGAAACCAGACCATGGCTGCAACACCAGCTGCTACACCCCCTCCAACCCCAAACTAAGCAAACTGACACACGCTATAAACACATAGCCAGACTTCAAACTCGGAGCCAGACCAAGGCCCAGAATGTCACATCACAGCCTTCCACCCAGGATACTACATCACAGAACTCAGGAGATCACAACACAAAACATCAGGAGGTTGCAACACAGACAATGACCCAGGAGATTACAGCACCACACCCAGGACGTCACAACAATAGAACTCAGAAGGTCATCACACAGCCCATTACCCAGCTCGTTACAACACAAAAGGCTGAGAGACACACAGCCAGCACCTCAGCCACACAGGGTCTCAGGAAAAAGCCATCCAATCTGCATACATCAACTCCACAAACCAATCAAGAAGTAACAGCACAGCCAACTCTAGAGTTTAAAAGGGAAAAACAGCCACTATCACACACTTCTCCCAGGAGAACGAAGCTGAAGACACCAGCCTGAAGATGACGGATGAGATTTCGTCGAACGTTGCCAAGGTATTCTCAATCTTACAGGACAAGACCGAATACACCAAGACCTACATATATATATATATATATATATATATATATATATATATATATATAATGTTTTTGCGGGTATTTATATGTATGGTATTTAGGTTTCTTCGGGTATTTTCCCATGTAATACTTGTGTTTTTAAAGCGATGTTTTGGCAGAATCCCATCTGCCATCTTCAGGCTTGTGTACCGGGTTCTTTTATTAAATCGTTTGTTTCAGGCTTGGCAGCCTTTGTCTGTTTGAATTTGGTTCTGGCCCTGTGTTTTATTTGAATGGTCCTCTTTTCATCCCTATTGGCTGGGAGTCTAGGTCTGTGTTCATTGGTGCTCGAGTTGCTGTGTTCTTGATTGGCTGGCAACATTGTGTTTTGTGTATTGGGGGCATGTTTGAGTTGGAGGTATTGGGGGGGTTGTTTGTGTCCAGGTGTTTGCTTGTATTGTGGTATAGAGATCCTTTGTTTGTGAGTGCAGGCTTTCAGATGATTGATAGTCTGGTGGAGTCATCTCTTTTATTCATACTGTTAGGTCTTTTATCAATTTCTATTGCTTCTCTGATGATTCTGTGGCTGGGGTTTTCTATAGGAGCTATGGTTTTGGTGCCATTGAAGTCGATGCTATGACCTGTGGCTTTCATATGTTGGACTATTGAGGAAGTGTGTTCTATGTTCCAATAGAAAAATAAGTACCCACCTTGAAGAACACAAGAATGCAATAAAAAAGCTGGAACACACTTCCTCACTAGTCCAACATATGAAAGCCACAGGTCATAGCATCGACTTCAATGGCACCAAAACCATAGCTACTAACCATAGCAAAACCATAGCTAACCAAATCTACGAAAACAAATATACATATACATATACATATACATATACTTACACATACACATACACACGCACACATGCACACACGCACACACACATATATATGCAGGTCTTGGTGTATTTGGGTCTTATCCCGTGTAAGATTGAGAGTATCTTGGCGACGTTTCAACGAGGTCCCACTCGCCATCTTCAGGCTGGTCTTTTCGGCTTTGTGCTTGAGCCAGCAAAGCGTTCTATGAAAATATATATATATATATACATATATATACATATATATATACATATATATAATATATAAACAAAATCAACCTTGAGCTAAATAGATAATAACAAACTGTACAGCACCTTGGGGAAGAATAGATGGCTCTATTACTGAGAAATGGAGGGAAGTAATGACAAATGAGATTTAGGACACTTAGCTAATGATCACTACATAATTGGTATGATAACAGTTGTCAATAGCTGACAGAGACTGGCTTGAGGAAGCAATGATGAGTGGATAATGATATGAGTATTGTTCTATTTCCTCAGTTATAATTATAGATTTTCTTTTAAAAGGAAAAAAATATATCTTATCTGCAGTAACTCAGGAGCAGCATCCTTTTTTTAAAATAGAAGCAGGCAATTTCCACTGCAGCATCAGTTCTGTTCTATTATTGTGACCCAGTGTTCATATGATGATGCCCTCCTGTTTTACCAGCTCTCTCAGTTTCAAGAATCCTTCCATTTTCAATGGAAATCAGGACTCAATAGATAGTTCAAGAGCACCAAGATCACTCCAAAGATCTGGTTTTGAAAAGGGAGGGTTGGGAAATATGCAGTGGTGGTGTTCAGTTGGTTCGTACCGGTTCAGGTGAACCGGTTGTTAAATCCCCCCCATCAAAGCGTGGGCGCTGCGCTGCACTGCAATTGAGAAACAAGCAATGGAGCTGCCGGCACGAGGGTAGGAGAAAGCTGCTTTCCCTCTTTCTTCCCTCATGCCAGCTGCTCCGTTGCCCATTCCTTCATTGCAGCGCAGCACAGCGCCCAGGATTCACGTTGATGGGGGGAATATAATTTAACAACCAGTTCACCCAGGTTCGGGTTGGCCATTACAGGAGGGTCATCCTACATGTGCCAAGGATGGACCATGCCTTCCACAACAGCCAACCTGACCCTGGACAAATTGGTTGTTAAATTATTTGAATCTCACCACTGGAGATATTGTTAAATCAAATGCATAAATAAACACCGCTAACATTTCTGAACCAATCTCCATCTTGCAAAATCTTAGCCCTTGAAATGCAAACATATGCTTGTTTGCACAATTATGAAATGAAAATGAAAACAGGGAAACACTCACAAATGCCTGAAGATGTGTGCACATTCTTTTAAAATGTACACAGAGAATTTATTGCCAGTTCCCTCAGCCCAAGTCTGAGTTCCTCCAACCTCCTGGCTCCAAGATTTCCCAAATCCTCAAGAGAAAAATTATACTATTTCAATCACAAATTCTCCTTGGAAAATCTCTGAGAATTCCTCCCGTGCAAAGCATTCTTGGACTGATATGCAAATCTCAATATCCTGAAAGAAAAGGGATTCTCTCTTATCTAGTTTCTCTTGATGCTTAAGATTCCTGAAAGCAAAGGAGCAGCAATCAATGGGTGTTCCTTTGAGTTGCCTTTGGAATCACGTTATTTTATGTAACACTGTCTTTTTACAATTTATATGCAATAAAAGCAAACCCTATTCCGCTCTAGCACTGATGATGTTACCTAGTTTGGTAATGAAATGTCTGCAAGAAAACCACCAAACTCAGAGAGCATCAATGGCCCCACAATTTATATTCACACATGCAGACAACGTGTATATGGGACAACACTAATTATTTTATCTTTGCCTTTGGTAACTTCATATGCAGCATTAATATCTGCAACAGGGAAGCTTTTTTTACATCCACTATTTTCCATTCAATCAGGGTCCTAACTGCATGAAGATTATCAATCTTCCAATCAAAGTAAAGTAAAGCAGAGACTAAGTGGGAGTGTCTTCTTGTTGTCTCTATTTTTAATATCTCTACTGATCAATAGGATAAAAGGTGCAAAGATCAATGCTTCTGGAACCCATAAGACTGCTTCAAAAATTACTTTCTCTATTAAAAGAAAGTTCTAAGTAAATTCTCTCAAATGAAATGAGAACAAGAAGCAGAAAAAATTGGTTGAGCCATAAGCGTTTAAAGCATTTATTACATTTTCTTAAAGTCTTTTTATGATATTTTAGTGGTCTGGAAAACATGGGAATCCAAAAGGAATGAAGAATTGCTGTAATCTATTGTGATATATATTTCTAACCCCTAGCTACCTGTATCTCCCATAGTACTTGACATTTGCTGGAAGAAAGTGCTATATTAGATTCTTAAATCAAGTCTGTACAGAATAAAAAGACTGAAAAGGTGAAATTAGGATACAGGATAGTCATATATCAGAGCTGAAGTCAAGAAAATTAAATTGAATCTTTTTGGTTATATGTTTAAAATGGAAAACAATTCTTCCCAAGTAAAAGGAACCGGTAGGTTATAAGGCAGATGGTTAGAGGTAAGAAAACCAGACAGGTAATCAACTACAGATAAAACTAGATAACTGGAATCAAATGGAGGAAATTGGAGGAACTTCAAAGATGAAATGGAAGAAATGATGCCAGATTGGCAGTTAAGCAGTAAAAAAACAAACACCTGAATACAATTGGACATAAGAACAAGCCTAGGTTTGGATGTATCCTGGAGAAGTAGTTTGATGTTCTCTTTCATATCATAACTTAAAAGTATTTATTTCACTTTTAACGTATTATTTTAATTTAAAAGAAAAAAATAAAAAGATATTTGGTCATCAATAAGCTGAAGATATTCAGTCTATCATTCCACCCAGGCAGAAGATGTAGTAGAATATCTGACTTAGGGTCTAGAAGATGTAAGAATTTGAATAGGAATGAAACTGACTACAATTGAGAATCTCAGAAAAAGAGACTACAGTATCTGTTTATATAAAAACCTTGGGGTTATTCGCAGTATCTACCATAACTCTGTAGACAGTCATATTCCCATGAAATGATCAAGGGCACAATTTCAGCATCCTCACAGCTCACAGCTCCTGTTAGAGAAGCAGGTGGAATCATGGCCAATGTAAGTACAGCTTCAATTGGTCATACTAGTGACATGCTTTTAAATTAGAAAAACTTAGCAACAGCTACTCTTATTATTTCAAATTTGGATTACTGCAATGAACTTTAATTTATCCCTTGCAGACTAATTTAAAGTTTAACAGAATAGCAATCCACACACTAGTGAACCCAAGCTATCCTAGCAATAGCAATAGCAGTAGCACTTAGATTTATATACCACTTTACAGTGCTTTACAGTCCTCTCTAAGCGGTTTACAGAGTCAGCATATTGCCCCCAATAATCTGGGTCCTCATTTTACCCACCTCGGAAGGATGGAAGGCTGAGTCAACCTTGAGACTGGTGAGATTTGAACTGCCAAATTGCAGTTAGCTGGCAGTCAGCAGAGGTAGCCCGCAGTACTGCACTCTAACCATTGCGCCACCATGGCACAGCGCCACAACAATATTGCCAGTGATACCAGTTTGATTCTGGGTACAAATCAAAGTGTTGGTTTATTATTTTAAAAAGGCAAATATAATAGAACAGTGGTGGCTAACCTTTTTTAGCTGCCATGCCGATAAATGCACACGCGCTCGCGTGCCAGCACCCAGAAGGCAATGCATGCTGTCCCCCCGCCCCGCACGTGATGCACATCTCTGCACATTCGTGCATGAAACTCCCATGTGTGCTACGCATCTGCGCATGTGCGCGATCCCCCTGCGCGTGCCACACATCTCTGCACATGTGCATGCATCTCCCGCGCACCCCTTCCCCCCATGCATGCATGCCAGATACCCAACAATCAGCTGTTTGGGCAGCGCAGTAGGGCTCTTCCGGGTGAGCTCTCGCATGCTGGCAGAAGCTGCTCTGCGTGCCACTTCCAGCACGCATGCCATAGGTTTGCCAACATGGTAAAAGAACATAGAATATCAGAGTTGGAAGGGAACTTGGAGGACTTCTAGTCCAACCTCTTTCTCAAGCAAGAGACCCTATGCCATTTCAGACAGGTGATCTCTTCTTAAAAGCCTTCAGTGATGTAGCACCCACAACTTCTGAAGGAAAACTGTTCCACGGGTTGATTGTTCTCACTATTAGGAAGTTTCTCCGTAATTCCAGGTTGCTTCTCTCCTTAGTTTCCATCCATTGTTTCTTTCCCTTGCCTTCTGGTGCTTTGGAAAATAAGTTGAACTCCCCTTCGTGGCAATGATTCAAATATTGGAATACTTCTATTTCACATCTCATCAGGGGATCATCTACCCATCCTGTTTGCTTGATCCAGAGAAGGTTCTTTTTGGTTCTTTTGCTCATTATTTCCCTTTCTTTTCCTCCCCTCTCCTCCTCTCCCCTCCCCTTACCTCTCCTCTTCAGTCCATGGACGGAGATGCTATGACACATTTCTCTGGAATTGTAAGTGGAAGAATGATATGTTGATAATGCACTGGTGCTTCTAGAAATTAGATATGATAAGATAAAATCCCTAAGTCTGTGCGGAAAGTAAAATGAAAGTTACAGTGTAAGCATCTTCTTACACTTATAAATATCTGTTACATACTTTGATACTCTTTGGAAGAAAAACAAATGAATTGAGTGAGGAGAGACCAGAAATTGACCTTAATCTGAACAGACTTCTAAATGACCTCTCAAAATGGTTGTTTTATACCCTACTCTATTGCAGATTGAGTCAGAAATAGATGCAATGTAAAATGATATGATTCTGGAAAGGTATATTTAAGCAAAAAAAATAAATGACACTGGAACAACTTCCTGGCTTTCGAAATCCTCTTTATGAAGGCTTGAAGTAGCAATGAGAGCACTTCAGCCATCCTTTTCAGAAATGGGTAGGCTTCTTCAATATGAAAAGGATTTATTTTTTCTTCTGCTCTAAATTAGTCTTTAAAACCCAAAGAAGAGAAATCATTCAAAGATATGAAACCAATTATCTCAACCCTAAACAAGAAGCTGAATCTTTCAGTTATCAGAGATGCCATTACACTAGGCCTGAAAACACACTCTTATTTACATGTAGGAAATACAGAACCTCTCTCTCTCTCTCTCTTTCTCTCTCTCTCTCTCTCTCTCTCTCTCTCCCTCCCTCCCTCCCACCCTCCCTCCCTCCCTCTTCACCCAACCATGGTAGGTTTGAGATTGGCCTTTCTTTGGAAATCTAATTGCCCCACTAAATAATTGCCCCACTGATGCCAACAACAAATCACCACTTTTTTGTTCTTAAATTTCAAAAATTTCTCATTGCTTACAAGTTTCCAAAAACCAGATATAGAATTTTGCATTCAGATAAGGTTACTCTATCTGAATTTTGCACTCAGATGAGGTTACTCTATTCTTTCTCATTGGACAGATTGAAAACAGCTCCCAGACCACACACACACACACAAACACACACACACACACACACACACTACACTTGATATTAACCAAAAGGCTGAGAAGCGATATCTGCAGCTCAATATGTTAAAAGAGATCTAGAATGCAGCTTGCTGGCCTGCTAAGTTATATCTACGGGACTTTTTAAAATTGTGCCATGCTGACTGAAACCATTTTGGTGGTGGTGGTGGTATTTTTAACAGAGTTCTAGAAGTTCTTGGAGGAAATGGAGGTCTGTAACTGGCAACCTGGAGGTGTCTATGGAGATTCTCAGTTATCCTGGTCATGGTTGTCCCAAGGGTGCTTTTTCAAAAAGCAACTGGACTTTCTTTGTTTTTCCTTGAAGACATTTCAAGAACTGAAGAGACTTCTTGGGTGAGAAGTGAAATGTCTTCAAGAAAAAAACAAAGAAAGTCCAGTCGCCTTGTGAAAAAACATTATTGGCAATCCTGAGGAAAGACAGGACACACTGATTGTCTGGCATCCTCAGAATTGATTTGTAGGCTACAAATAAGGACAAATGATTTACTAACAATGCTATCAAGGCCAGTGGTGGGTGGTAAAAGTTTAAGAACCAGCTCCATTATTGCTACCACAGAACAACTGATTGGCCTGTAGATATCATGGTTCACCTCTGCCCTTGCTTTTAAATTTTCCCCAAATTTAATGATTGGCTCTCACAAAATGATATAAACCAGCTCAAGAACATCAGTGCCCCAGGTTCATGCTGAACTCAATGTGCTTGACATGTAAGGATAATCAATACACAATAAGGATACAAGGATTGTTTTTAAAGCACTTAGAGTGGATTTGCAACTACAACAAATGATGTCATGTCATAATTCATCAACTAAGGCACTCAAACTCAAACTCAATCACATCACAGGCTGGATTGTGACATATTGCAACTTTTTTTGCTTTTGTGGAACCAGAGAGGTAGGAGTGGTCTGCATATGATGCATTCGGCCTGTGGGTTGCCAGTTTGACAGGCCTGAACTAAGGTATGTCTTAGCTACAGTAGATGTTACAAGCAAAAGTGGGCCAGATTGCAAAGCCAAGGTAGTGGAACAAAGCACCTAAAATATTGTTCAGTGTACACCAATTGGAACTAATGTAATCACTCCTATATAGTAAGATTGGGGGTGAGATTCTACTGGTTTGGCCCGGTTCAGCTGAACCAGTTAGTTCTGATGATCAGCTGCTGGGCCCACCCGCCAACCCCAGCTCCATACTGACCTTCATTTCCTGCTTTTGACACTCATCTACATTGCGCAGCGCAGCAGAATGATGTGCATCAGCTGCTGAAGAGACAGGGAGAGTGCTGGAGTGCAGGAGAAGGTCAGTAGGAATGCCTCTGAGCATGTGCAAAGCATGCCCACCAAGCCATGCCCACCAAACCGGTGGTAAACCAATTTGAATCCCACCCCTGAGTAAGAGTGACTAGATTCCAATAACTCATGGCCCACAAACTGCTAGAATGGAAGAGATTTTTATCCAAAAAAATAAAAAATAAAAATTGGTTAGCCTTTTAATGGAGTCGAGGTCAGGAAAAGATTCTACATGTTTGACTGTATGTTACCTTGCCTCCCTGTTACATACCAGGAAGTTGAGGTCCTTTTTTATACTTTTTTTTTCACTTTGTGGATTTGTTTTTGTAACTGTTGCTACATAATTTCTCCAAGGTCACCTCTGTGTATTCCTTACAAAATCATCCCCAGAATGATAGGATCCTCTGATTGTTTAAAACACAGTCAGGTGTCACATGTTCCCAAATCACTTTTTAAATAAATAAAATTAAAAAAAAAATCACTTTGGAGAGCAAATTATTTTTAATTAAATCAAATAAGGACCAAAAAGCAAAAGCAAGGATAGTTTTTTTCTTCACAGTATTCATTCCAAATGTCATTACTGAAATGATGAAGCCAGCAAAACATATAACGTTTCCTTAAAGAGAATATGTTAAGGATGGGATCAGAGATGAGAAATGCATGCATTGTTTCAAACTATACCTTTGAATATTTTTTTACGAATGCTGTCTACCAATTCTTGAAAAATAGCAGGATATATTGGGAAGAATTAGTAGCTGCAGGAAGGCTTTGTAACTCACCAATCTTCTTTTCTGCACTTGCATTTGGTTTTCCCCAATAAATGCAGGCACAGAAATATACACTGTCTAATTACACTTTGTAATCCTATTTGGTCAACATTCCATCAAAAATGATTACATACTTCATGATGTCTATCTCATTTAAAGGAGGACAAGGACAAGGAGGAGACTTCCACTGATATTTCTCTATGTATAAATTTTCTTTTCAACTTGACATTCCCTGCAGAATATGGGGCTGCATCTGACACCAGCATCAATTTTCTTAGGCACCCCAATGGATTACCATCCTTTTACCTAGCAGAGATTTTAATATTCTATTTTTACAGATACTCTAAAAAGTAGTGTTTGTTTACTATATTTTAAAAATGCATGATAGAACCTGCTCTAAGGCATCCAAATAAAAGCTAAGCAAGTGTGAAGACTACAAATTTTACATCTTAATGGTCCGAGGAAAAGATCTGTAAATCTATATAAAAATGACTAGAATTAGCTATCCATGTACCTGGTCTTCTTCCTTAGTTTGTAGAAAAGCACTGATCTATTTCCACCATGCAGACTGATGAGCTGCATCGTGAATTATTATCAGAAGTCTATGAATTAAGAATGAGTATCTACATTTTTCTTTTCCCAAACATGATGTTATACATGCACTGAGCAGGAGATCTGCCTTTCCAACTTATTTAAATTTCATCTCGAGTTAGAGAAGTATATATTTTATCTTAGAGAATTCATGATGAAATAGTGTAAAATCCCTTCCAGTCGTTACTTTTTAGTCTCCACTTTCAGTTTCCTGGCCATTGAAAACAAAAGTTGCCTTTCTATAGAAACCTCTCCAACCTAACATAGGCAGGACTAATAAAATCATTATTATTTTATTGCAATTTCCCCCCTAAAATCCAGATGAAAATGTAAACTAGAAAATATTGAAAGTGTTGTTACCTGCAATGATAGCTCTCCACCTCATCAATGCAACTGCCATTATTTAGGCAGGGGGAAGGTTCACAAAGGGTCACCGTCTTTTCACAGAATTTACCTGTGAACATTGGCAAGCAGGTACATGACACATCCTGCAAAAGAGAGAGACTTCTTAAATCGCATTTGCAAATAATCCAAAATGAATGATAGTCTATCATCTATTCTATAATATACTAAAGAAAGATTCAATTGCTGGAGAAAAACTAACCCCAAACCTACTTTTGTGGGGTCCCTGTACTCTCTGATCTTGGTTGTTTTCTTAACTAAGTACCATCATCAGTGATAAAAGGGAGTGAGTTTGGTTTTCTGTTTATATATAGTGGTTTGCCCTGTCAATGTTGGTGAGTGTTCTTGGCAATTCCTTGATTAGGCTATTATTTACTGAGTTGTTAGTTCCATGACTCAGGTATTGTTTATTGTTTGGAGTTAATAGCTGGGGGCTGATTGTTGGTCAGGAAGTGTTGTGGTTTTTTAGACGTTTTGAGTGGCGCTTTTGAATGGCATGTATGTGTCCTTCATCTCTATGTGCCCATTGATGGCTCATGTGTCTGAATGCCATGTTTTCAGGAATTCTCTAACTTTTTTTGGATTTATCTTAGTCAAGGATGCTCACTATCTCCCATCTGAAATTATGGTAAAGTCTGTTCATGTGTTGTGCAGTTCAGGAGTTTTCACCATGTCTTCTGACAGTTAGTTGGTGATAGTTGAAACCTACCTCCTTAGGTAAGGTATCCAAGAAAAGGGAGAAAAATAGGTGCCATGATAATTAAAAAAGGGGGAAAGCTTTTTGATAGTTATTTAGTTATTATTTACTTATTACATTTATATGTCACCCATCTCTCTGGGCAACTTATGACATCATAAATGCACGGTAGTAAAGAATCAATAGGCAATGGGTCTAATACCATTATTAGAAAACAGCAGTTCAAGATTGGTCACTTGGGTATTGTTGTTTTTAATGCAAAAACATATTTCTGCTTTCATTTATTTATTTATTTATTTATTTATTTATTTATTTATTTATTTATTTAATTGGTTTTATATACCACCCTTCTCCCCACAGGGACTCAGGGCAGTTTACAGGGCAATTAAAAAACATACAATACAAATATTAAAATAAAATTAAACACAATTAATTAAGCCCCACCCATATCAAATTTTAAAAATTTAGGACATTAATTAAAAACGATAGATCCAATCCAAAAAATCTAATCTAAAAATTTAAAATTTAAAATATCTCATAGGGATAGATCGGCTAGCTTAAACAGCCATGTCTTAAGGGCGTGGCGAAAGGCCCCCAGGTCGGGGACAATCCGGATCTCTACCGGTAGCTCATTCCAGAGGGCAGGGGCAGCCACAGAGAAGGCCCTCCCCCTGGGGGCCGCCAGCTGGCATTGTTTGGCTGATGGCACCCTGAGGAGGCCAACTCTGTGGGCCGGCACTGGTCGGTGGGAGGATGTCATCGGCAGTAGGTGGTCTCGCACCTACTTTCATCTAACTCAATCAATGCTGTAGCACTAATTTTAGACAATTCAACCTTTGAAAATTCCAATAATAAACTGACTTGTCAAGCTAGCAGTTAATTACAGGTGATATTAATCTATTTTGCATTTCTTAACAGAGATTCTTTGCTTAGAAGAAAAATATATTTGAACTGCATTTCAATATTCATATTTTGACAGCAAAATATTTTAAATATGTTTTCAAGTACATACAGGTGAAACTCGAAAAATTAGAATATCATGCAAAAGTTCATTTATTTCAGTAATGCAACTTAAAAGGTGAAACTAATATATGAGATAGATTCATTACATGCAAAGCAAGATAGGTCAAGCCGTGATTTGTCATAATTGTGATGATTATGGCTTACAGCTCATGAAAACCCCAAATCCACAGTCTCAGAAAATTAGAATATTGTGAAAAGGTGCAATATTCTAGGCTCAAAGTGTCCCACTCTAATCAGCTAATTAAGCCATAACACCTGCAAAGGTTTCCTGAGCCTTTAAATGGTCTCTCAGTCTGCTTCAGTAGGAATCACAATCATGGGAAAGACTGCTGACCTGACAGTTGTGTAGAAAACCATCACTGACACCCTCCATAAGGATGGAAAGCCTCAAAAGGTAATTGCAAAAGAAGTTGGATGTTCCCAAAGTGCTGCATCAAAGCACATTAATAGAAAGTTATGTGGAAGGGAAAAGTGTGGAAGAAAAAGGTGCACAAGCAGCAGGGATGACCGCAGCCTGGAGAGGATTGTCAGGAAAAGGCCATTCAAAAGTGTTTGGGACTTTCACAAGGAGTGGACTGAGGCTGGAGTCAGTGCATCAAGAGCCACCACACACAGACAGATCCTGGACATGGGCTTCAAATGTCGTCAGAAGCATCTTACCTGGGCTAAAGAAAAACAGACATGGTCTGTTGCTCAGTGGTCCAAAGTCCTCTTTTTTGATGAGAGCAACTTTTGCATCTCATCTGGAAACCAAGGACCCAGAGTATGGAGGAAGAATGGAGAGACACACACTGCAAGATGCTTGAAGTCGAGTGTGAAGTTTCCACAGTCTGTGTTGATTTGGGGAGCCATGTCATCTGCTGGTATTGGTCCACTGTGCTTCATTAAGTCCAGGGTCAATGCAGCCATCTACCAGAAGATTTTGGAGTACTTCATGCTTCCTTCCGCAGACGAGCTTCATTGCTGACTTCATTTTCCAGCAGGACTTGGTACCTGCCCACACTGCCAAAAGCACCAAAACCTGGTTCAATGACCATGGGATTACTGTGCTTGATTGGCCAGCAAACTCACCTGACCTGAACCCCATAGAAAATCTATGGGGCATTGCCAAGAGAAAGATGAGAGACATGAGACCGAACAATGCAGAAGAACTGAAGGCCACTATTGAAGCATCCTGGTCTTCCATAACACCTCAGCAATGCCACAGTCTGATAGCTTCCATGCCATGCTGCATTGAGGCAGTAATTGCTGCAAAAGGAGCCCAAACCAAATACTCAGTACATATGCATGCTTATACTTTTCAGAGGCCCGATATTGTTCTATGTACAATCCTTGTTTTATTGATTGCATGTAATATTCTAATTTTCTGAGATTGTGGATTTGGGGTTTTCATGAGCTGTAAGCCATAATCATCACAATTATGACAAATCACAGCTTGAATTATCTTGCTTTGCATGTAGTAAGTCTATCTCATATATTAGCTTCACCTTTTAAGTTGCATTACTGAAATAAATGAACTTTTGCATCATATTCTAATTTTTTGAGTTTCACCTGTACAGTACTATACACAAAAAAACAGAGCTTTAAGTGGATTTCTCTCTAAGAGAAAATCATTGAACAACTGTCAAAAAAAGCAGTCCCACCATTTTCTAAGGCAGTAATGAAGTAAACAAACCCCAGTACACATTTTTATCATTGGATATACTGCCTTTCCTTGTATTTAATTTCTATTCTGTGACAATAAGAAAACCAACAATGAAAACCATGCAAAAATAGTCCTAAATTAGACTTTCTGGAGGCCTGAAATCTCCTCCTTCACTCAATAAAAAGAGAATACTCAGGTTCATAAATACATTTTTCTTCTTTTTATTTAAGAACTTACAAGGAAAGGGGCCACAAAGGACTTGCTCTACCTTCATACCATTTTAAAAGGGTAATTTTAATCTCCTTTGTAAATCCAATGAACTGTCCTAAGGAGAACATGATTTGTATCTTTTTAAGCGGTTGCTTTCAGCAGTTAAATTGCATTTTTCTCCAAGGCTCATAAAATACTTCAGGGAATGCACTCAGAATAAACTTTTTGTTTTATTGTTTGCCTGATTATTTGAGAATTGGGGTTACCAAGAAAAAAACTTATTTGCAATGGAAACATTTTGAAATTCACCATTTCCCCAGTCTATACAGGGGTTTCATCTTAGGAACAATGTGCTCCATTTCAGGTTTGGCTATCCTAATGGGGTTTTTTTCTGATTCTTTCCTGTTATTCTCTCTCTTTTTTTAAAAAAAAAAGCTTATGTTGATGCTGCTTTTTCGAGGTTTTATATATGTGAAATAAACAATTATTAGTCAGTAGAATGAGTTGCCTCCAGAAGTTGTGGGTGCTCCATCATTGAAGGCTTTTAAGAAGAGATTGGACAACCATTTATCAGAAATTGTATAGGGTGTCCTGTTTGAGCAGGAGGTTGGATTAGATCTTCAAGATCCCTCCCAACTCTGTTATTCTATTAAATGTTGTTTTTGCATTTTATTGTTACATCACTTAGAGGGCATGCTCTATCTTGAATACTCATCTGAAAAATAAACAGTTAATATCAAAAACATACAGATTATACACTCAAAGGTGATTAAAAATTTGGGGTGGCTATGCTGAGAATTCTTGCCTTTAAGCCCCAAATATATCAGAATGTATTTCTGAGTAAACAACGTACAGTTCTGTTGTTCTGACTGCCACATATAAATGCACAGTGAAGAAGCTTCGTGGAATTCCATCACATTTTGAGTCAACGGTTTATAGGTCTTTTCCTTAAATGGATTGTTAGTAAAGTAGCAAAACTGTGTAGGAGCTAGGAAAGGGTGAGAAGTTCATTCCATTTTGCTTCCTATTTCCTGGATAAATATATGGTGCACCTCTTATTTTTCTAACACAGTTCTCAATAGTTCTCAATTCAGGAGAGTACCTGAAAGAGAAATATTTATACAAAGCCAATGAATTCGACTCTGCAAATCTTCAAAATTTCCTTCAGCCCAATTTAGTCTCTAGGTCCATCTTTTAAGTGCTTGGGACTTTACCATTTGATTTTAATATGTTTGCTTCTACATTATTTTAATATTTGGAAATGTAGAAATCAAATTCACAATGAAAGAAAGAAACCCTTTGAAAATATACTTTTAAGAAAAGAGCAGGCTGAACTGGAAGGTGAAGTTAAATGTGCCACCTGTTTGAAATCCTTGCATTGTCCCAAAAGAACCAAGTCTAACCCGCTATGAATTCTCTTTATTTCTTTTATTTATTAATTAAATTTATTTGCCGCCCTTCTCCTATCAAAACAACTCTGGGTTGTTTATCTTTATCAACTGCCAATTTACCTTTGACCACCAATTGATTTGATTCTTGTTTATAGGTAGCAGTAATAAATTCTTCTGTGCTTTGAACTCAGTGAAACTCCTGGTTATTTGCACCTGACAATCCTTTTATTATCTGTTTTTTCCCCCTCTTCAATTTATATTTGTTACTTTAAAAAGCAAACCATTTGCGGGAGCAATCAATAACTAATAAAGAGTAAAAAAAAAAAGTAACACAACTTAGTAAATTTGTTGTTGCTGTGATTTCCATGATGAAAGTGAAATAATAATAATAATTTAGATAATTTAATGAAATAAGGAGAAGAATCGAAATGCAAAGGGAGATTGCAGAGGGAGATTTGCTATCTTATGGGAGAAATGTCAGTGTCACCTAGATGCTAATTCAGGGATCTGCTAATACTAGATGCTAATATAGTCCTCGAGTTACAACCACTCATTTAATGACTACTCAAAGTCATAGCAGCATTAAAAAAAAGTAACTTAAAGGTCCTTGTGCTTATAACTATCATAGTATCCCCACAATCTGTTGATCTGAAATGGTATAAAGTTTCCTACTTGAACAGGGGCTTGGACTAGAACTAGACCCCCAAGGTCCCTTCCAACTATGTTACTCTGTGAGTGCTTGGCAACCAGCATGTGTTTACAATGGGTGCTGTGTCCCAGGGTCATGTGATCACCATTTGGGACCTTCCCAGCCTGCTTTCAACAAGCAAAGTCAATGGGGGAAGCCAGATTCACTTAATATCTGCAGTGGGTTGTTTAACAAGGGTCACAAAAAGTTCATAAGTTTGGGTGTGGCTCATTTAACAACCACTTTGTTTAGCAACGGAAAGTCTGTCCCCAATTGTGGTAGTAAGTTGAGGACTACCTGAAAATATATTTTGGCAGAACACCCCACCCCCATTCCCAGGCACACATTTATCATGGTGGGATTCAATTTTTTTTTACTACCGGTTCTCTGGGCGTGGCTTGGTGGGCATGGTGTAGCTTGGTGGGCGTGGCAGGGGAAGGATACTGTAAAATCCCTATTCCCTCCCCACTCCTGGGGGAAGCTTACTGCAAAATCCCATCCCCTCTCCACCACACTAACCTGCCTTCCAGCTCCGTTCTCCTGTGCAGGGCAACCAAAGAAGACCCAGCTGATCAGCTGGGACTCAGGAGGCAGAGAATAGATGGGGCAGGGCCAGTCAGAGGTAGTATCTGCTGGTTCTCCAAGCTACTCAATATTTCCACCACTGGTTCTCCAGAACTGGTCAGAACCTGCTGAATACCCCCTCTAACACTTATCCATTATATAGAAATTATACTCACATTTGGCCAATCGTGACATATGCCTCCATTCTGGCATGGTCCAGAAAAACACTCATTGATATCAGTTTCACAATCAGGCCCAAGAAATCCGGGAGAACAGGCACAACTGTACCCGGAAGGATTATTGTGGCATACAGCTTCATTCTGGCATGGCTGAGAACTACACGCTTTCACGGGCTCTTCGCAAAATGGACCTTAAAAACAATCAGTGGGAGAGAGAAAACTATTTGTTAGAAAATGGGCAAAAGCTTTTATTGTGTCCCATCAATGTATCAAGGATAAAAGTTGTGCATTAGGCTTTCAAAATAATGGGCAGAGATCATCACAGATTTCTAAGGTATTTCTATCTGTATAGAAAACTCCGTTTGGCTTTTCTTCCAAATATTTGCTTGGATGTGTCATGTAAGCAATAATAAAATAAAATAAAATCTGTCTCTGCAATTGTTCTTGGATTTGTACAGACTAGACATTCATTAATTTCTTAATACAAATAAATAGGTCTCCTGGAGATATGGGAAATCTCAGAAAAATTTTGTTTCAAGATAAAAAAAAGAGGTTGAGACCCTAGAAAGAGAAGAGCAAAAAAGTGAAGAGAAGAACAGCAAAGGTGATTAGGGGACTGGAGGCTAAAACATACGAACAACAGTTGCAGGAACTGGGCTTGGCTAGTCTAGTGAAGAGAAGGACAGGGGTGGCATGATAGCAATCTTCCAGTATTTGAGGGGCTGTCACAGAGAGGAGGAGGTGTCAACCTATTTTCCAAAGCACCTGAAGGCCAGACAAGGAATAATGGATGGAAACTGAACAAGGAGAGATTCAACCTAGAACTAAAGAGAAATGTTCTGACAGCAAGAACAATCAACCAATGGAACAGCTAGCCTTCAGAAGTTGTGGGTGCTTCATCACTGGAAGCTTTCAAGAAGAGACTGGACAGCCATCTGCTAGAAATTGTATAGGGTCTCTTGCTTCAGCAGGAGGTTGGACTAGATGACCTACAAGGTCCCTTCTGTTATGTATGAAGAGTTTGAATTGATTGGTTGTTCTTGTAAAGTGTTTGAAATCATTGGTTAAAAAGTGCGGGAAAACCCTGCACTCTGATTGGCTGTCAGCCGAGGCAGCCAGCTATATAAAGCTGCCTCGGCTAAGCCAAATTGGGTCCGTTCTGAGTTGAAGTCACAATAAACTTAAGAGCTGAAGCACTCCGTGTCTGCCTCTCTATGCAAACTTAACACCTTCCAACTCTGTTATTCTAGTCTATTCTTTTTTTTTAAGATGGAAAACTTCTTGCATTTGTCTTGGAGAATATGAAATTCAAATGGCTATAAGAATTTCCTTTTGCTGAAGACTTTTTGGTTATTATCGCAGCTTCATATCTCCCATCATTGGAAAATCCCATTTCTATGTTCTTGCTTGCATCTTAAAATATAATATTTTGATGATGGACATAGTATTTTAAATATTTATTGTTCATTAAGGCAGATGAATAATCATAATTTGTGATAGCTACAAATGAGCTCTCAAAGTTCTAGGTTAATGCATTTTCAGTTCTCAGATACTGCAGCATCAAACAGTAACTTCTTTGTTTCTTGCTACTCTCAGAAAAATATATGGATCTTCAGTTAACCCAGTCTGCCAATTCTTAACAGAAACATTGGGATAAAATAGAAAAGAGAGTCAGAGAAAGTAGAGGGCTTTTTTTTGCCAGTGACAATTGAAGAGGCATCTTTCATATGTTATTTCCTGTTAAAGACAACCCACAGTTTCCAGAGTTTAGCAAAATTAATTCAGGCATTGAAGGTCTTTGATGAAAAGGTACCATCCACATTTAGATCATCACACAAGAACACTGTACAAGATCCCAATTATTCATGGCTGTCATATTTTGTAAACAGTTTAATCCTAAGCATGCTTACTTAGTAGAGAAAGAAATGGCAAATGTTAGGTCTATGTTCTAAGTAGACTTTTCTGATCTGCACAGACCCCTATATGTCCCAAACTTTCACCAAATCATGCAAAGACATTTGCCTGATACTAGCTATATTTCAGAAATATATTCCCTAAACATCTGAAGTGGCTGCCCAACTAAATTATCTCTAGGAGAGATATCAAATTATTTTTCGGGCATTTATAGTTCATTTTCCATATGCAGGACCTATATTTTCCATCTGATTAAGACAAAAGTTCTTAACTAGGAATCCTTATACAACTTATGCATTTATTGATTCATTTTCTGAGAAGAGGTCTGGAGATTTCACTACATTCTCAGAGGAGTCAATGGCACAAAAAGGTGACAAATTATGGGGTCCTTGATGTTTTCTGAGCTTGATGCTTTTCTTTCAGACATTTCCTTACCAAACTAGGTAACATCATCAAACTCGGAGAACACCAAGGACCCCACAGTTCAACCATGAGCTACATATATTCTCTTCTAAGACATAGAACTCCTAGCTTTGCGTGACCCTTGTCTTGGGAAAAGAAAAAAGAAAACATCAAAAAAGCAGTTTAAAACATTTTTTGTGTGGATTTTGTTTCATTTTTCCCCAGAAGTGCATTTGGTAAGGAAACTTAGTAGAATACCTTAGATGTGACCATATCTGTATGAGAAAGAAAGTTGATTATGCGTTCATTTCTTCATCCAAAGCAAATTTTACGGCAGTCAGCACGATACAAGCCACAAGATGTTATGCACAAATCTGTGATATATTTTATAGGTAATTTTGTTTACGTATTTTTATGAAAATGACCCTTATTTTGATTTATTGCTGATTGCTTAATGTTGTAGTGCTACGCTTTCTAATTTTATCTATTTTGTTTAGCCTTTTTCTAGGTGGCAGATTCTAAAAGTTAGAGCTGCAGCATATCATAAATTAAAATATACCTCATGCTTCCATCTGCTTATTTTTTGTCATGGCATAAATACACTATTATTTGCTGCTTATACACTTTGATGATTGCCTATTTAAATAGATGGTCCTTATCATGTACTTATACTTCTGTATAAATAATAATCTAGCAATATAGCACAGAAGAAAATTACTCGTGGTTGAACTGAAATAATATTATGTTGTCATTGATAGATCTTTTCACTTAAAATATGGAGATTACCTTGAAACTGTGGTGCCTTAATATTTTATGGAATAAATGTATTTTGTCAGCCTCAAATTAAATATAAAGATTTCTGAGGCAGTTATACAAAGGAATAAGCTGCATATATTGCATTCTTATGAATGTATTTAATGAGCATGATTAAAAGAAGAAAGGAGCTGTACTGAAGAGTAAACAGCACAAGACATAATGAAGCAGAAAATTAATGTTTGTGGAGTCCTTGGTGCTCTCTGAGCTTGGTTCTTTGCTTGCAAAGGTTTTGTTACCAGACGAGCTAACATCTTCAGTGCTAAAAGGGAGTGGGCTTTGCTTTTTCTTTTTCTCCTTGGTAGTTCCTTGATTAGGATCTGGTTTACTGCTTGCTTAGTTGTTAAGCTTGCTATTATCTGGGCGTTGATTGGTAGTGAGGAAGTGGTTTTTTTTTCTTTTTAGCTTATTATTGCCTGTTTTGAATGGTGTGTAAATGTTGTTTATCTCTAAATGTCTGCTGATGGCTGATTTGTCTGACTGCCAGGCTTCCAAGCATTCCCTAATGATTTTTGATGTAGCTTAGTCTAGGATGGTCAATTTCCAAGTTGAAACTAAGGTTGAGTCTGTCCATTTGTTGTGATATTAAGGAGATTTTTTGTCAGAATTGCTACCTCACGCCTGTGCTCTGCAATTGTTTGGTACCAATCTGCCATGAACTCTGGATGGGGGGAAGCTAGATGGGAGGAGGGAAAGTTTCACTGTTCACTGTATCTTCTGAGACATGGTTTCAAGATTGAGAATGCAGCTGCATTCAAATTTGGAATGGCCATTTTGAAAATATTGTCTTTGAAACTGATTGGCCCATGGGGGCCAGTAATGGGAAGTAACTTAAAGTTACACTCAGGGATTTTGGTCTGTGGATTTCAGTTCTTGCTTTGCTTTACTATAGTTCCTTTGACTCCTAATAAAACTGTACCTTTTGCAACAAATGGAGCCAAGGATCCTTTTTATTTAGGAGTCCAAGTTGAGGCAGGGCTGACAGCTCACTGCCTTCTTATATCTGCTTACTGCTAGCTGGTGTTCATGATTGCACCCTGCTGGTCTTCTGTTTGTCTATTCTATATAGCGGCTGTTACCCTTTAGTTTGTAGCAATATATTATTATTTTTCACATCTCAAAGTCACTCTTATATGCCAAAAATAAACTGTTTTCAGTGAACGATATGGAAATTCTTAAAAATTAACACAATCCATTTTAGCAGTACTCATTTAAGAAATGAATATTTCCAGGGGTGGGATCCGACAGGGTTAACTACCGGTTCGGTGATTTATGAGGTTTGGTGATTTACGATGTGCTTCCTTGCACGCTGCGTGCGTGCCTGTAAATCATCATCAGCTTGGTGCCTGGACAGCTGAGCAGTGCTGCGTGCAGAGAAGCAGCCTTTGAAAAACCACTTTTTTTCCTGCTTTTTTAACTCAGCTGTGCCTCACACGGCAGCTGAAGTTGAAAAAGCAGGAAATAAAGGTCAGGTAAGAGTAAGGTGACCAGACATCCTGCTTTTGGCGGGACAGTCCTTAGTTTTCACAATTTGTCCCGCATCCCGCGGGTTTTTTAAAAAGTCCCAATTTTTCAGAAAGAATGCACGAAGAGCAGAAGCTGAGGTTTAACAGCTTGAAACGATAGATTAGTGAATTGCTAGATAGAATGTAGAAAGAGCCGAGGATGTAGAGAGAGCCGAGTAGGCGAAGGGCAGAGGAACTTCCTCTTCCGGCTCATCACCCACAGGAGGATGATTGAGTCGGCGGAGCCTCTTGTGCTGTTTGGAGGGTTGAAGTGGCTCCTGGGAGGTGAGTGGAGGACAGATCGGAGGAGAAGCTGGGAGCAAGTCAGGCCCTTTGGGTTCCTCCACGGCGGGGAAGCAGAAGAGGAAGCAGCGTGGCTGAAACGTATTGGCTGCTGCTGCATATTCTTCCCCTCCCCGAATTATATTTCTCTGGGGCTGCACGACTTAAAAAGAATTCTGCCTGTGATTTTCTGCTGGGAGATTTAAAAAAAAATTCATATTTCTTAAACCCGCATTTTAAACACCGGCTTCCACATCCCTGTTTATTCCTTGTGACTTGGTTGACCTGGGGTTTTCCTGGCAAGCAACAGTCTTCGTGGGCAAAATGGATACTTTGCTTTTAGCACTAGAAAGGGAGGCACAAGGTGGGAGAAAGCTAGCATAAAACATTTATGTTACAGCAATTTTAGAAAAAAAATTGCTAACAATAATATGTGTGCCCTTTCGTTAAGATACTTGCCAATAAACGAAGTATTTCATATTACACTAAAGCTTATTCAGCACCTGTTTGTTTCATATAAACTAACATCCAACACTTTTTGTAAAGTTTGCATGAAGAGTCAGACGCGAGGAGTTCCAGCAAAGAGTTTATTAGTGACTACAGCTCGAATGGACCCGTCCTGGCTTGGCTACGGCTGCTTCTTATAGCCTGCAGCCGTAGCTGTCAGCCAATGGGAGTGCAGGGTTTCTTCCCGCACTATTTAAACCAATACCATTTGACATTTTACAAGAACAGTTCAAATAAACCAATAACATTCAAACCTACATATATAACACCCCTCCCCACTAGGTTCAGTCCATACCAAACCCCAACCTATCTAATGTATTCCTTTAAATAGGTGGGGCTCTTACGATGTCGTTGAGACCTTGTGGTTCAGAAGTTTTAACGTTCTCACCCAGTGAGAGGGAAATGTGTCTACTGACATTTCCCTGTTGGGACTTCCTGAGGAAGAAGACCCTGTTAGACTGTTAGAATCTGGTCTCTCCTCCCAACCCATCTCCATTCCAATGTCAGCACCCAAGTCAGGTAGTGATGTGCAATCTTCCACTTCTAAGGATGGATCTTGGCTTTGTGACAGGGTTGGGATGGTTCCTGTCGCAATGGCTCGTTACACATGGGGTTGATTCCTGTTTGCTGATTTTCCTCCTGTTCCCCTCCTTCCCCCCTAGAAGAGACATCAGGTGAGGGACCTAGAGAGAGACAGGGGCGATGTTCCTGAGGGAACCTGGATCTAAGTTGGTCAATGTGCCTGCTCCAGAGGAGGCCATCCTCCGTTTGTACCCTGTAAGAACGAGGGCCCGACTATAATCTCCAGACAGGATGGCACTCTTTTCTTAGACAAGATAGTTTAAAGGGACACAGCTATGTTTTGAAACACAAAGTAAGACAAACACTTCTACACACCTGGTTCAAAATTAAGAAACAAATGTATATTCAAATACCAATCTGGATATCAACATTAGAGGCTTTGATGCATCCACACTTGCTAAGACACGATAAAATCATTACTTATGAAGAACTGTTAGATGAAAAGGAGATTTGCAAACTAGACAGCGGTTGAATGAACAGGGAATAGAATTGGAATGGTGGGCCTATCTACAACTCCAAGCTAAACACGAGAAGACAAAAAGGAATTGGGTATTAGTAAAACTAGGACGAATTAGATGAAATCTTGTTAGGGCCAGATGTAAAAATGATTAAAAACATATCAAGTATTACTACAAACTAAGTTGGAAGAAGAAATTGTTAAAGAAACAATGATACGCTGGATGAGAGATTTCGGTCATAGTATTGCCCTGAACGATTGGCAAAATATTTGGACCAGAAATAAAAATAACTCTTGCAATTCCATTTAAAGAAAACCTGTATAAATTATTTTACAGATGGCATATAACACCAGCAAGACTATCTAAAATGAACAATAAATTTTCCTCTCTTTGTTGGAAGTGCAATAAGGAAAGAGGTACATACTATCACATATGGTGGAGTTGTGGAAAGGCCCAAGAATATTGGAAAGGAATACATCAATGCTTACGAGAAATTTGTGATGTAGAGTTTAATTTTAAACCAGAATTTTTTACTGGGAATCACCAATGAGACATATCCGAAGGAAATCTTCTATTTAATGATTCATATTATCACAGCGGCAAGGATGGCCTTTGCACAGAAGTGGAAAACACTGAAACTCCAACAGAAGCGGAGCTTATGAAGAAAATAATGGAGTGCAGAAATGGACAAATTGACATTGGAAATTAAAAATAAGGAAGAAACGGACTATTACAGAACTTGGAATAACTTCTATGGATGGTTAGACAAGAAAAGACTTAACTGACTTTTGAATTGGACTTAACAAATGATGGACAATGAATGTCATGAGCCTAGCCGTATTCTTGGTTCGAACTATAGTATATGTTTTACGCTTGTTTATGTCAGTGTTTATTTGTTTGGTTATGTGTAATTACTAAATAAAATCAATTAAAAATTAAAAAAAAAAAAAAAGA